>PYUH01003991.1:822277-861114 GCA_016808085.1 Suaeda aralocaspica
ACTCGGTTTTGGTATGTTTTGTATTTTCAGGAGCTCGAAAACCGAGTTTGGAAGGAAGCTGGGAAGCTTGGACGGAACGAGAATGACGTGTGCATGGGAATGCGTGCCAAAGAGTTATGGAAACAAGCCATGAAGAAGCTATGAAGAAATAAGAAGAGAAGAAAGCAAAAGCAATTCTGGAGCTTCTATGCGCCCGCATAAAAACCTTATGCGCCTGCATTTTAATCAAAATCGGCCTTCAAAGAGCTTATGGAGGGTTGATGCGGGCGCACAAAATTGCTATGCGCCCGCATCAGCGGTTTTCCGGAAATTGTTTTTTCTTTTATTTTCTTTGTACTTTGACTTTGTAAGCCCAANTTTCTTCGTACTTTGACTTTGTAAGCCCAATTTTTGGGGTATTAAGGGCAAGACTCTCTAGGAAAACAACTTTATGCTTTTCATAACTTAGAATTACTCTCTTAGGGTTTAATTAAGCACTTTTTCTCTCTCAAAAATTAGATTAGGAATTAGGGTTTGTTCTCAACAATTAATTTCAATTCAATTCAAGTTCTTCAATTTGGTAATTCTTTTCACTCTTATTCTTTTTGCTTAGTTTAATTTATGTTTTTATAGTTTCAGTAGTTTAATTAATTTAATTTAATTGTTGATGTTAATTAGTTCAATTGTTAATTACTTCATGAATTTAATTATGAATTCTATAATTATGATTGTTTTGATTTTCATGTTCATGAGTGAGTAGTCATATTTCTAGGGTCAGGGAAACCTTGAGTAATTGATGGACTAATTAACTTAGATAGTTTAAATTTCGTAATTAGTAGTCAAATTCCTATTATTGGCCTTTTCATTTACAATTGAATTGTGCGCATATTTAGTTGTAATTTTGGTACTTGTTGAATTTGATGCCGAGAGGTAAAAATACCACTATAAGACCACTGAATAATAGGCGAGATTAGTCTAGGCATGAGCGAGAGCCGCTAGATGAGTTCCGAGGCAGTCTAAATTCGAGAGAATTAGTGAGCCCTAATTTGATGATAATTGTGAGATTGAACGATCTTTGTTAGTGAATCCATTAGTTGTTCTTGGTGACCCGAATGACCCTAGGCTTAATTTATAGTTCTAATCTTCGTCAATTTCCGAAATTAATTAGCAGTCAATCAATAGTTAGTTAGTTAGTCAACATTTCTCAACCAAGGCCCTTTGTACGGTTTAAGCTTTTTAGAACTAATAAGGTTCAATTGCTTCCCTGAGGATTNGATGATAATTGTGAGATTGAACGATCTTTGTTAGTGAATCCATTAGTTGTTCTTGGTGACCCGAATGACCCTAGGCTTAATTTATAGTTCTAATCTTCGTCAATTTCCGAAATTAATTAGCAGTCAATCAGTAGTTAGTTAGTTAGTCAACATTTCTCAACCAAGGCCCTTTGTACGGTTTAAGCTTTTTAGAACTAATAGGGTTCAATTGCTTCCCTGAGGATTCGATCCTTACTTCCCTAGCTACATTAGTTAGTGTTGTTTGGTTTATTTTTGATAGGTGTGCTATAGCCTCATCAAAAATCTCCCCTAAAGTGAAGAGATTTGGAAGGAAAATTATCAATTTCTCTTCAAATTAAGAAATTTTCTCTGTCTTCTCTATATTGCTTCTATATCTCTCTGTTCATCTCCTCAATTTTTAGACCAAACCCAAATCCATGGCAGGCTCTGGGTTTTGCCCCAAATTTCAAGCTTTTATTTTAGATTTTTACAAATTTGAAGCTATGGTTTCACAATTCCCCCAAATTTGAGGCTTTGATTTCAAATTTACCTAATTTCTCCCAAATTGAAGATAGGGTTTCGAAATTTTTTCCCAAATTGAAGTTGGTGATTCAAAATTTGAAGATTAATAATGAATTTCGTGAGATTTTCAATCAAATTTGCAAAATTTCGAATTTTGTTGTTATTGTTTTCTCTTTAGTTATTTATTTTTTCTATAACTCAATTATGATTAGTAATGGTTGAATTAAGATGTGGTTTTATCAATTTTCCTCACCCTCCCTTCTCTCATAATCCTTTCTAAACAAATAGAAGAAAACCCAAGACTTAGCCCTCCCTTCCCATTCTCTTCCCTCCCCTTTGCTCCCCTTCCCTTCCCCTCCCTCCTAAACTATGTAACCAAACACTCTTTTTTGCAAATAAGAATATCACTAGACACAAGATTACATGAACCTATAATGAGTCTTGCATGAATATTGCATGCATAAGCTTGTTGTACAATACAATTACAATGTCCAATTAGAGTCAGTTTTTTGATAACCAGAACAAAGTTTTTGGTAACTTTGATATCATTGAAAATTAATTGAAGATTTTAAACAAATAACTTATAAATATTGCATAAGACGGTATTTGTTCATTAAAACTGTATTTTTCTAGTATTAGAAAGTATATTAATACACGTTAAGTTGAACTGATTTCAAAGTTACTAGTACTTGTATAAAGGTAACTCGAACATAATAAATTTACGTGAGCTGATTACATGGTAACTAGAATATAAAAGAGTGTAACTTTAAATTCGTTATATAGTAAATTCTTTTTCCTTCTCTCTTCTTGTCTCGTCCACATTATTCTCATCAACAATAATTAGAATTTAATGATGCACCATAAATGTAATCCTTAAAATGAACATGAATTGGAATTCTCTTCGTCAATTATTTCTTGCTCTGGGATTGCATTTGTGGAGATCATTCAATTGTGAGACATTTGTTTGTCTTGCCAATAATTTGTAGATTAGTTGTTATGATTAGCAAAATACATTTAATGTTAAAAAAAATTATCCATTTGATTAAAGCTTTTAATTAAATAAACAAAATTTTTATCTTTACTTGAACATTACTAGGTACAATTATTTATATCATGAGTTAATAGGATCAAAACCTTATGGACATCCTCAGTTAATAGGAGTAAAAACTTAACTCACTTCTCTTAGCAACGGGTTTTAGGATTATGTGGTTGGCGGCTGTTGTAGACACCTACATTTGTCCCCGCCCTTAGGCAGATGAAAAACATATACCACGTCGCCACTAGTCCGTTCATGAGAAGCAAGCTGAAGATCCGATTCGAAAGCACCTAAAAACACAGAAAACCCAAAAATATTTTGATTTTAATTTATTTTATTTTATCTTATTCTTCCATATTTTTAAAAACCACCTCGAAGTAGCCCACTCACCATGGTTTTCGAAAATAAGAAAAAGAGAGAAAAAAATTATTTTTCCTTCCAAATTATTTTAAAAAAATCGAAAAAAGTGGTTTCCCTAATGTTTTTCAGTAAATAAAAAGTGTTGATGTTTTCAAATTATTTTTAAAAATTAGTTTGGTAATTTTATTTAATAGATTAGTTTTATGTCAAAAATGGATTTTTTAATAAAACAAATCATAGAAATTATAAATAATCGAAATTTATGCACGAAAAATTATTTAGAGCTGTATATAGTTATATAATGTTCTATGAGGTTAGTCGAATTTCTAATGGTATTTTTGTTTTGAATGCAAGGAGGAGAATTTTCAGAAGAGAGTTTTAATTAAGAAGGAAATTTAGCGAGCAGGTATGGCGAATCACTATCAAAGAACTATAGCATGAAAACTTAGGTTTAGTATTTAGTTGTCATGTTAAATATTGGAGCAAGAAAACGATCATGCAAGCCCCAGAATTTATAGTGTTTGAAACGAAAATCTGCTGGTTATGTAAAATTGTTATATGAGGTAAAGTGTTGAAGATGCTCGTAAAAATTATTTTAGACTTAATGTGATGTATGTGAATTGTGTTAAATTCTCGTACTTTAACAAGAAGTATAGCATGGTAAATAATTTTATTAGTCAGTTTCAGTTTGCGGTTTTTACCGAAAAAATTGTTTCAGAAGGTTAAAGGTCGAATCTGATATGAGATTATTTAATGTATTCCAGAAGCATAATATGAGTTTATAGAGTTGGTCGTCATTAAAAGGTTTTTTAATATTTTAAATAATGTTTAGATGGTTTTGACAGATTGGACTGTTGTCAAAAATAAATCTTTTAAAAATAGTTTTAAAACGTGAACTAAGGTTTCTAAAGGTTGTTACTGGTTAAAGGAGAATAAAAGTGAATTATAAAATGGTTTTCATGACCTAGAGAATTTATAGGTAATTAGCTGGATTTTTTTAATTGTTTATCGCTAGTTTTAGGGTTTCTAGTTTAAAATCTACTAAAATTCACATAGACCTATCTAGCCACGAGATTTGGTTGATGAGACTGTATTTTACAGTAGTAAAGGTTTTGGAAAAGTGTTTCGAACCTATTTAATTTTAATAATTATTTTCAGATTATTCTATCTATTGCCTAGTTTTAAAACCATGTTTTTCAAAAAATAAATTTCTAAGAATAGAAGTTTCTAAAAACGTTTTCGAAGGTCAATTACTATTAATGGAAGGTACTAAAAGAGGAAAGAGTCATAACAAGTGTTGGTAAGTGTTTGAGGGTTTCTATGTTGTTTTGTATGTTTCACGTCTGATGGTGAATGTTGACTTTTCGGTTGGTTTTAAGTATGTTTGAATTGGACAGTAGACTATGAAGCTTTATAGGAGGGTTAGTAGTCTAAAATGACTGTTTTAAGTGTTTTGAAGTTTGTTCATGAGGTATAGTTCTTCTATGCATGTTTTGAGACCGTGTTTGACCATAAGAGTCATGTTACTAAGACAAATCAAAGTTAAATGCTATTAAGTCAAGTTAAATAAAGTCGTAAAGCAAGTTAAGTAAAAATTATGAGTAAGTTATTTAAAGGAACGTGAGTACTCATTCAGGCCAATGAGGTTACCATACAGGGGGAGGTATGTATTGCCTTAACGTTGTACTTCCATAGTGGAGTGTGACGATGCTTCACTATTAGTTCTGGAATTCCAAAAGAGTTAAAGAGTTAAGTTGGGACATGGGGTGGATGGAGACCATGTACCCACTGTTTTTGAAAGACTAGCTATCTTTGTTAGAGTTCGGATTGTACGAGGAGCGCTACCTACTTGGTTGACGACCGTCTTTCCAAGAGCCCGTTCACGTTTCCTATACCTTTCGAAGCAAGAAGTTAATCAAGATGAAAATTTGGAACTTATGGGTCATGAGTCTTAATTGGAGTGGAGTCTTGTTATGTGTATTTTGTGTGCTAGTGGTGTCTTCGTGTATGTTTTTGTTGTTGTGCATAATAGCATAGTGGTTGATGACACATAAATCCATGTTTTTCTTGTTATGTTTGCTGTTAAGCAGAATAAGTGCAGGTTGTGTGAGCATATGATGGTGAAGGGATTTTTCGAGAGAGTGGAGGGAAATATTTGGTAGTTGTTTTGACTTAGATTTTTCTAGTGGTTTGGAATAAGGGCCGTGATGGTTCCAAGTTGTTAATTAATGTTTGACTTAGTTGTAAAGACTTCGCGTGTGAGTGTTTGACTTTTATAAAATGGTTGTTGTAAAGTGTGTTGTTTTAACTTAGACTTAGCGTTGCAATTAGTTTCATAATTAGTTGTGACGTCGGGGTAACATGTTCAAGTTCTCTTGTGTTTATAGGTTGAGGTAAGTTAGAAAGTGAGGAATTTGGGGTGTTACAGTTCCCCCTATTTTTCACACTTTTAATAAAATGCTAACGACTTTGAAACGCTCGAAAATGTATTTCGCAAGAACTAGCCCAAAACGTGGTCATGAAGAAGGTAAACCTTAGCCCAAGTCATGGGCCAAGGCAACTTCTCTTCTCAAGCCAACGAACTTCCTCATCGAAGCCCAACAAAAGGAGTAAGGAGGAGGAAATTCCCTTTCCTTTCCTTTAAGGAAATGAAGGAGGGATGACCAGTAAGCAAGGAAAGGGGAGGCATGAATGTCATCATCCGTGCCCCCAAGCACTCACACCAAAGAGAATATTCAGCAAAATTTAAAAAAAAGAAAGGTATACTGTGCACAAGGTGTAACTTTGATATCATCGCATTCTGGGTCGCATTCGAGTATTTGGATCGTAGACAAAACTTACCGTCCGTTTCGACATAGGAAGCAATCCCTCGTTGCGTTTTTCTTTCCATATCATGATCTTTACTATTGGGTACCGATATGAGGGGGACCGAAACAACGTCGCTCGCAAAAGGCAGATACAAGGACTTCTGTCTTGTATATGGGGAGCTCTTCCTCTTCTTATTCTTCTTCTCTTCTTCTTCGTCTTCTTCTTCTGCTTCTCTTATCTTCTTCTTATTATTATTATTATTATTATTATTATTATTATTATTATTATTATTATTATTATTATTATTATTGACGCCATCCAAGTTAGCTATATAAACCCCCTTCATCACCTTTTAATTATATTTTAATCCATGAAATATTGATTAAATAATCACTTCGAGATATAATAAAACACGGAAAATAGAAATCGTGCATATACCTTTAAAGCTTTCATGAGCATGATTACATGATAATGTAATTGTTCTACAGTTTTATTTGCTTGAGCATGATTACATATTTTAAAAGCTTTATGAGCATGATCACATGAATTTATCGTTTTGCCCAAAACATGATAACATGATCTCTATGTGCTTTTAAGCTTTTCTAACATGTTTTATCGCTTTCCCTACTTACGTGACTGCGCTTGTATGTAATCCATGATGACGACTTTTCATGTAGATTCAGAACAATAATAAAAGACCGGCTATTTGCAATCACCTAAAGTCACATTTATCATAAAGATTTGAAGCATGAATAGGATTGATCATGACTTAAACGAAGCGATCACCATCCTAGCAAATAACGTGTGCATTAACCTAACTCACCTAGTAAGAACTCATGCGGTGCACACTTAAGGACTAAACATGATGTAATGTTGCTTAATATTGCATGATGAGATTACAAATGAGATCTAGTAAAGGACCACATGATGTGGAGGAGTCTTGTACTCTAAACCTCGTTTCTCGCCATGCGTATTCACCCTAAACGATGACCCTTCCTACGGTTTTAAGAACAAGGAACCCAAAACACTCAACTCTTGGACCTTATTCTTCAGACGTCCACAGTTTGGCGACTCCACTGGGACTTTCTTTGTGGATTTCCCCTGAGGATAAGAGGACAAAACTTGGAAAATCTCATAATTCTCATCATGTCATATTAAGCATTTTGGTAGGCAGAATGCATATAGGTTGCCATGTACTCGAAAGTGGCTTAGTTTAAGGATATGTCTACGTGAGCATGCTTCATGCTATAGACCAACCTCAGGGGTTTCATACTAGTGAGAATGGGGTGCCCTACCTCCCAAAGCCATGCGGTATGAATACCTATCCTAGCTAATGTCGTGTGGATTCCATAGATAGGTGACTCGCACCTCAATTGTCACTAAGTTGTGACGTGAGTAGGTCCGACTGCCTTGAGCCATATGGTACGTTCAGACACCAAGCCTTTTCATTAGTAGCACATAGAACCTTTTCTTAAGATGATAACGACTCATGCTAGGGTGCTATGTTACTATATTTTTAAGGATTTGGTTATTATTTATTGAATGCGCATGCATGTGCGCACTCCTTATGTGATTTAAATTCTCGCATTTATGTGCCCTTTTTTGCTTTCATGTGTCGTGATATACCGAACCTTTGAACCTATAGAGTTCACTTAGGGAGTCTCATATAGCCATGGTTACTCTCTTAGAGTATGCCCCCACATGTCATTTACAACCGCTAGGATTCATCTCATACTTGTAAAAGTACTTCTATTACCTTCTTAGAAAAAAAATGAAAAATGAAAGGCAAAAAAATAGAAAAAAAATCAAAAAATGATGGAAAATGCAAAAAATTAAAAAAAAAAATAAAAAAATTCAAAAGTGTTATGNCTTGTACTCTAAACCTCGTTTCTCGCCATGCGTATTCACCCTAAACGATGACCCTTCCTACGGTTTTAAGAACAAGGAACCCAAAACACTCAACTCTTGGACCTTATTCTTCAGACGTCCACAGTTTGGCGACTCCACTGGGACTTTCTTTGTGGATTTCCCCTGAGGATAAGAGGACAAAACTTGGAAAATCTCATAATTCTCATCATGTCATATTAAGCATTTTGGTAGGCAGAATGCATATAGGTTGCCATGTACTCGAAAGTGGCTTAGTTTAAGGATATGTCTACGTGAGCATGCTTCATGCTATAGACCAACCTCAGGGGTTTCATACTAGTGAGAATGGGGTGCCCTACCTCCCAAAGCCATGCGGTATGAATACCTATCCTAGCTAATGTCGTGTGGATTCCATAGATAGGTGACTCGCACCTCAATTGTCACTAAGTTGTGACGTGAGTAGGTCCGACTGCCTTGAGCCATATGGTACGTTCAGACACCAAGCCTTTTCATTAGTAGCACATAGAACCTTTTCTTAAGATGATAACGACTCATGCTAGGGTGCTATGTTACTATATTTTTAAGGATTTGGTTATTATTTATTGAATGCGCATGCATGTGCGCACTCCTTATGTGATTTAAATTCTCGCATTTATGTGCCCTTTTTTGCTTTCATGTGTCGTGATATACCGAACCTTTGAACCTATAGAGTTCACTTAGGGAGTCTCATATAGCCATGGTTACTCTCTTAGAGTATGCCCCCACATGTCATTTACAACCGCTAGGATTCATCTCATACTTGTAAAAGTACTTCTATTACCTTCTTAGAAAAAAAATGAAAAATGAAAGGCAAAAAAATAGAAAAAAAATCAAAAAATGATGGAAAATGCAAAAAATTAAAAAAAAAAATAAAAAAATTCAAAAGTGTTATGAAATATAGAGAGTGAGAGTATAGATACTTAAGAGAATATAGAATTTGTATTATTCAAGTGTGTCTACTCCACACTAGGAGCCCTCTATTTATACACATGACTACCTTGTAATTCCCTAAGAACATTGAAAGGTCATAAGTGACTATAATGAAGGGAGTTACATGGAGGAGTAAAACCATAAGTTACAAGAGAATTTACATAGGACACTTATGGTGAGAATTAACACATGGGCAATATGGACATCCACCATTATGAAAGAATTATAACAAAAAGAAGGTGATAGAGTACATTGCATTCATGCATTCATTTAGGTTGAAAGAGTAACCATGAATTAGGAGCATGCATTGTATAGAATGCAAAAGTAAGTGAGTCCAAACAGTAAAACACATCCCCTTTCATATTCTCAGGTTGAGCCACTACCGCATCCAGTATAGGCCACTCTCCTTTGGGTACCCCTGCTCTACCGGTTGGGTTAGAACTAGCGGTACTAGGTTGGTTCAAAGCAACGTTCCAACCTGGGTCCACATTCTGAGAAAGAAAACACCCCGTCGTCCTTTTCTTCCTACTTCTACCATGGTAGAAAACATTTCCATCAATGCGGCGCTAGCCGAATTAACTCAAGCATTCGAACTCTTGTCCACCCAAGTTCTTGAACTTCAAAAATGCAAAATCACTCCCCAAGAGGTTCGGAAAATGGTCAAAAGAGCCATAGATCAATACTCCTATGTTGATCCTCCCAGTCTTGATCAAGCCCTCATCGACACCATGCCCGAAAAATTCAATATCAATGAATTATCCAAGTTCCAAATAACTAGGATCCTAAAAGTTTTCTTGGGCAATTCAAATATTACATGGACTTGAAGAAGATTGGTGATAAAACTTTATTCCAGGATCTTCCCCATGACTCTTGAACCAATTGGCCAGAAATGGGTCTTTTCTCTTCCTGCTAAGGAAATCGAGATGTGGGAAGACATAACCCATGCCTTCATCAATCGCTATAAGAACAATGTTCGGGGCACTACCTCTCAAAGGGAACTTGAGATACTTGAACAGATATCCAACATAAAGCCAATGAGTGTTTCACAGCTTACTTAGCCTTTTGGAGAGAAACCACAACTAAAATTGATAATTAACCCTCCCGAACTGGAAATGGTCAAGATTTTCATCTCTAACCTTCAACATAAGTATAAGGAACACTTCTGGTATAATGGGTTGGAATCTCTTGATATAGTCTACAAGATTGGGATAGAAATCAAAGACGACTTGATTAAGGAAAACAAGAACAAGGTGGTTGCGTAAAAACCCACCTACACCAAAGGCTCCTCCTCTAATCAAGTTAGCTATGCCAATGGTATCCATGCTGTTGAATCTCAGCCTTCGACTGAGCCTTCGAGGCCCCCACGTCGCCCTCGACGTGCTTACACTCCTTTGGGTATGACCTATAATCAAGCATTTGAAAGGTTGCTAGCTAAGGGTAAGATCACTCCTAGAGGTCCTACTCATGATCCACTAAAAATAACAGGTCACAGAGGTGGGATGCCACCAAACATTGTAAGTTCCATCAAGGCCAAGGCCATGACACCGAGCAATGTTGGATTCTAAAGAATCTTCTCCAAGATATGGTAGACGATGGTAGACTTCCTATTCCACCTGGGGGAAAGAAGGCGAACATCCAAACCAATCCTCTCGGGTCCTTCATGATCGAAGAGGATATTCCTTCTACCAATCCTCTCGATCTAATCACTCCTATAAAAACATCTACACTTGAACAATATGCTTACATCGGTGGGTAAAAGTCATGAGAATCTTCAACAAAGGGGACACAACATCAGATGACTTACTAACATCTAAGGATCCTGACATATGTGATTGTTGGAAGAGGGTCCGAATCAAAGGGATGAAGACCAGATGGGATGAGGCCTTCATCACTCCGAATAAGTATTTCCTACTTTGCAAAAACCAAGACATCAAAACCGAAGATCCTAATCTCCCTTGTCATATGTCCACCTTCTCTCATGACATGACACGAAAGATTTGGGACCTTATGGACGTTAAGGATGTGGGGTCAACTGAGCATGGAACAAGCACATAACTGAGATGATATGAGAGGATCAAACTCGGGACTATGAAGAAGTATCTTCACCTCACCGACTCTAAACCCATTCCTAAAACCAATCTCCTCCTATCCACCTAAGCTCCGACTTCCATATGAGTGCTAGTCCGATGAATGGGAAGAATATAAGAAGTACTATGACATATATGAGAGCTCCATTATGATCAGCCCACTCCATCATGAAGAAGGATTTGGCTCCATATCATTAGAGTTCAAAGTCTAGCATTAGAAATGTCAAGCTAGCAGATCCTACGAAGATTAGAGTCTATCGAGTCTTTTTCTAGTCCTTCTTTTTCTTTGTTTTTCTTCTTCATTAGAGTCTCTACAGTAGAAATTGGACATGTTTGCCTGTGCCCTGTTAGGTGGGACCAAATATAAGTGTCTACAGTTAGCCCCCACTTAGACTGAATTTGTAGAGACGACTAGTCTTGTAAAACGAAAGTCAAAGTACTTGGTACCTGCAAAACAAAGGGTTAGTTTTACCTTTACCAAGACGATATGTCCTCGAAAAGTGCTATGTTTCTCGAGGATGAAGAAAGGTCTCCTCCAGATTTTGTTTGTTCATATAGAAGATTCCAAGAAGGCGTTTGTACCATCCGGAGACTGATTGTTTGAGATTGAGGTTGATCGTCTGACGATCCAAAATTTTCCACTTTAGACCCAGTTCGGCCGTAGGGAATAGTGATGATGCTGTAGATAGTTGACTTGATGTCTTCTGACCTTTTGAACTGAGTTTGCTTTCAGGGGCATTTTAGTAATTTTAACACGATTAGGCTTTCGTTGGCATTTTAGTAATTTTGACTTGATTCATCTTTCGGGGACATTTTATTAATTTTGATGAAGTGTGTTAGTGAATGGTGTCGGGGTATGGTGGAATATGCGAAGCAAAGTGGGCCCCACACGGGGTCCCAAAAGTCACCAAGTAGACGCCAGGGCACAGGCTGGGCGCCATGGCGCAACCTTAGCGCCTAGGCGCTCCTGTTGGGGCCCTCTGGCTTCTCATTGGTCCATGTCAGTTAGCTAATTTTGAATATGTTGCTTGTATTTGTTGGTTTGTCCATGCTCTTGCTCACAAGCACACCTTTTCTCTTGTTCTCTGAAGCATGGAGCTTGGATCTTCCTTGGAAATTTTGTTCACCCAACAATGTAAGTGTTCTTGCTTAGCCTGGCATGTAATTTCCTTGATCAATTTTTTCACTTTACTCCACTTAGATCATGAAGTAAGTAGCGAACCCAAAATTGGGTCTCCTTATTCTTGTGTATGAATGTCGAAATTAATGCATGTTATTGCTTCTATGAGTGAAATGGAACACATAGGAAGTGATTTGAACCAAAACAAGTGAGTTTTGAGTGAGAACTCAACTTGTTTGTTAGGGTATGAAGTAGGGAAGTGGAGGGTGTGATTTGAATGAATGAATGAATGAAACTTGAATAATCTTATTGTGTTGTTGATAAGAATGCATTTTTGACTTGAAAATGGCATGAAACGAATTTTAGTGACTTTTGTGAATTTTTCGCAATTTTTATTTCACATAGTTCATATGAGCTAAAATGAACTAAAATGGTGATTTTTTGGGTGAATTGTCTTTGAACTTGATTCTCATATGTCGATGACGATGATGAACCAATAATGGCCCTAACTAGCAAAAAATTGTAGGTATTGAAACTAATTTCCGCAAAATGAATACTAACTTATATAGATCATATAAGTTAGTTAATTTATATTAATCATGGAACACTTAACCCATTTTTGGGATTCATTAGTGAAATGATGGCTTATGTGTTGTTTGAAAAAAAAAAAAACCATACTTAAAACACCTTAAAATGAATGAATCGAACATAGAAGCTCACGTTTCTAATTTAAGTTCAAAATTAGTTTCTTCAAGCTTCTAAATGCTTTTTCCATGTAATGCTCCATTTTTGTCATTAGAGGCAATGATAGAAATTATTTTAATGTGCATTCACTCTTGCTAGAGCCTTTTTCTTTCCAATTCCGAAATGATGGTTTTGTTGGAAAACGAGGCTGATAATATTGGAAATGCTGGTTTTGCTAAATGTTGCCAAGACCTTGAGTCTTTTAAAGTTTATTGCAGGTGGCTAGATAACCATAACTCATGGTTTATTTATGGGAAATATCCATATACAACCGATATGCTGCCGAAATTTCTGCTCAACATTCTTGCATTTTTGCAGGTCTAGTTCAGACGGTGAAGTCGTGGAGGTGGTGGACGTACGACAGGTGTCCTCCAAGAGGCATACATGGGCTCCTGGGGAGTGGCAACCTAGCATGTTGGCTTTTGACCGTCCCCAGCACATTTCTCACTACCCCCTCCCGGGCAATGTCAGTGACTAACTTTGTTTTCTTCCTTTTTTTTTTATTTATTTCTGGCATGCTTTTATTCCCTTCCTCTTTCTTTTCTTTTCTTTTCTTTCCTTTTCTTTTCTCTCTCTTTTTTTTTTCTTTTTTTTCATTCTTCTCTCTTTTTGTTCGCAGGTTAATATTAGATGTAACAATTGAAAATAAAATGCCACAGACCCCTGGAAGTAGTCAAAAATTTAAGCAGGGCTATTGTCAACATATTAATAAAGCAAAGATAGACGAATGAAGCCAATCTAGAACTCTCATCATCAAACAAGCTGAAGGTTGCTCTAATCATCAATCAAGCTGAAGCTCTAGTGTGCAGCAAGGGACGGCTAGAGTGTCTTCTTCCAAGGGGGTAGCTCCGACGGGTGCATCAGAGGAGCATTTTTACCGTCTTCGTCTCGAGGATATTCCTGAGTCTTGATGAGATCGCTGGCACTTCTCAATCTGCTCTAGATTTACCTTTCTTTCAGCAGCTGACTTCGGAGTCAATACCTTCGACGTCACTAGCAGGAGGATCTGGTAGTACCTCGAGCCTTTCCGAGTTGTACTTGTCGCTCGGTTTTAGTACTCCTATGGATGCTCCATCGACGAGCTAGGACCCTGCAACTTAGGAGTCTATCTTCTTGTTTGGTGTATGCATGCCTAAATGTGCATATTTGATTGATGTAAACTTGACTGATAAGTGTATTTTATGCTTATATTTTACCCCCTTTTCTGGTTTATTTTGACTCTAACCTATGCTCTTCGGAGCTATTTTGGCTAACATTTGGTTCTATGGAGTTGTTTGTGCTTGTTAGTGACTTTTTGCAGGATTTCGGTATTTTTGCATTGATTCCGAGGCAATCATATGAGTTACAACTAGATACTAGAAGCCATGGGTTAGAATTGAAGTAATCAGGAAGCTATGATGAAGCTTGGAGTAGCTAGAAGACGAGCTGACTTGATTTAGGCGAAAAAGTCATTTCGCCCGGGCAGTCGGGCGGAATTTACTTAGCATTTTTCAAGAAGATAGGGGCGAAAACACTGATCGCGCCCGATCGGGCGGATTTCGCCCGGGCAGTCGGGCGGATTGCTTCCAAGGCCAAAATCACTCGCTTTGTGAGCCCGATCGGGCGGTTTTTGCCCGATTGGTCGGGCGGATTGTCCGGAGCCCGTTTTTCACTCCTTTTGACCCGAGCATTGTACTTTTTATATAAATAGTGTTTGTGTTAGGTCTTTTTAACACATTAGAGACTAGACTAGAAATTATTTTCTCTCATTAGGATTTTTCATTCAGTTTCTCTCTAGAACTTACTTTTGTCAAAACTCAATCATTCATTCAATACAATTGCAATTTCAGGTTCTTCTTTATTTTCTTCTCTTGTTTTTATTAGTTTAATTATTTTCCTTAGTTTTAATTGTTAGTAGTATTTTAATTTTAGATCTTGTTTTTGTTTTAGTTCTTGCTTTTGAGTTATTTTTGTTCTTGTTAATTAGTTTAATTGTTGAAGTCATGTTTTCAGTTCCAGTTCTTATGATTAAATTAGTTCCTTTAGTTTCTATTATGCGTGAGTAGTTCCTTTTCTAGGACTAGGGGATCCATGGATTGATTTTGATGCTTGTTCTTAATTGTTGATTGGTTGTTAATGTACTGGAATTCCTGTTGTCAATTTTTATTGCTTTCAGTTAAATACTGGCCAGGTTTAATTGTTAGTTTGATATTGTTGAAATCGATGCCGAGAGGTAAGATTACCACAATTAGATCATAAGGACAATAGGCAAAACGAGTCTAAGTGAGCGAGAGCCATTAGAGGAGTTTTGAAGGGGACTAGATTCGAGAGAATTAGTGGACCTTAATTCAAGGAAATTGATAATCTAATTAATTAATTGTGTGCAATTCATTTGTTAATCTATGGTGAACCGATGTCCTAGACTTAGTCATAGATTTATTCCCTTAATCAACTTAGTTCTAGTTTTAGTTAGCGTTTGAGTCTTAATTCAACATTCAAAGGCCCTTTACACAGTCTAAACTTTTTAGAACTAATAGGTTTAATTGCTTCCCTGTGGATTCGATCCATACTTCCCTAGCTATATTAGTTAGAGTTGTTAGGTTTATTTTTGATAGGTGTACGATAGCCTCATCAAATTTTGGCGCCGTTGCCGGGGAGGCAATTTTTAATTCTATTAGTCGGGTTTTTACTGTTTTTCTTTTTATTTTTCTTAGTCTCAAAGAACTTTTTGGTTTTTTGAGGCAGTTTCTCATCCTTGCTCGGAGTTACATATTGTGCAGGTTTATAGGTTTATGCAAACCGACCACGAGCGTGACACTTTCATTTTCCCTGAGCCCGAGCGAGTATTTTTGAAGCGGTTGAGACGTAGTAGATGCCGAATCTTTCTTCCCCGATCTGTGGAGGAAACTGTTTCTGATCTGTCTCAGTTTTTCGAGTTTACTTTCAACCCGTTGTTTTATGGTTATTTAGAGGTCGAAATGGTTGCCGAAGGAGAAGGACATGGTAGAGGACCACTACCTCCACCACCGCCACCTACGGCCCGTTCATTGAGAGACTATTCCTTGCCTAGTACTGAGTCGATGGCTGGATGTTATTCAGTACCTGATATCGATGCTGCTAATTTTGAACTGAAACCGGCTCTTGTGAATATGGTTGAACGAAATCAGTTTTCAGGGATATTGAAGGAGGATCCGAATTTACATTTACAAAATTTCCTTCAATATTGTGATACTATCAAGCAAATGAACGTTTCTAAGGATTACATTAGGAGGAGAATGTTTCCATTTTCGTTGAAGGATAAGGCTAGAACCTGGTTGAATGATCTTAATATGACCACAATTAATTGTTGGGAGGATTTGGCTCTTGCTTTTCAGAGGAAGTACTATCCACCACAGAGAACAGCTTTATTGAGGAGTCAAATTACTAACTTTAATCAGGAGACAGATGAGTCACTTTATGATGCTTGGGAACGGTTTAAGGAGTTGTTGAGAATGTGTCCTCATCACGGGCTTGAGAAATGGTTTCTGGTTCAGTCATTCTACAATGGTTTGGGTAATGAGAGTAGAGCTTTATTAGATTCTGCTGCTAATGGTCGATTTATGAACCAGGAGGTTAATGCTGCATATGAACTGATTGATGAAATAGCCACTCATAATTCACAGTTTGGTAACCTTAGAGGGCATTCTAAGAAGGGTGGAAAACATGTAGTTGATGATAAGTATGAGAGTCTAGCTGCACAGATCAATGCCATAAGTCAGAAGCTTGATAAGATTGGTACTACAGCTCCTCCACCATCACCTGTAGCTGCACTTTCAGGATGTACTGATCCTTTCTGTCATTCCTGTGGTTCATTTGGTCATAATTCCCATTCATGTACCAGTTCAGTAGAGCAAGTGTGTGCCTTTCAAGCCTACAAGAACAATCCATATTCTAATACATACAATCCGGGCTGGAAGGATCACCCATACTTTTCCTACAAGAACAATAGCAATGTACAGAATCCTCAGCAAGCTATGCCACCTCAGCAGGCACCCCAGCAGATGCAGAGATATGTACCACCACACCCACCAGGTTTCAGTAGGCCACCACTATCAGCACCACCATTGCCAATTCAACCTAGTGGAGAAATCTCAGAGTTAAAAAATATGATGTTACAGATGCAGAAAAATATGGAGGCAATGCAGGCTCACAACAAGCACCTGGAGACTCAGATAGCTCAGATTGCACAATCCACTGCTCAAAGGCAACCAGGCCACCTTCCATCACAACCTACACCTCCAGTATCACAGGCATCGCAGAATCCCCCGAGGGACCATGTTAATGCCATCACTTTGGAGACAGTTCCAGCTAAGGAGGCCGAAGCACCTAAGAAGAAGGTAGATGACAGATCGATTGATACGATCCCGAGGTCGCAGGTTAGGTTACCCTTTTCGAACAGGGTGACCAGAAGTAAGAATGATAATCATTTTAGTAAATTTTTAGATATTGTGAAGAATTTGCAGGTTACTATTCCATTTACTGATTTGATCACTCAAATTCCTACTTATACTAAATTTTTGAAAGATATTTTAAGCAGGAAACGTGAGTTGAATGTGGTGGAGACCGTAGCACTTACGGAGGAGTGCAGTGCCATATTGCAAAACAAGTCACCACCGAAACTAAAGGACCCGGGAAGTTTTTCTATTCCTTGTAATATTGGCCCACTGTTCATTGATAAAGCTTTATGTGATTTAGGGGCTAGTGTTAGTGTTATGCCTTTATCTATTTGTAAAAAACTTGATATGGGTGCTTTAAAGGTTACTAACATCACCTTGCAGATGGCAGATAGGACAGTGAAATACCCTAAAGGTATTTTAGAGGATGTCCCGGTGAGAGTCGGGAAATTTTTTATTCCTGTTGATTTTGTTGTGTTAGATATGGATGAGGATGCTCATATCCCAATTATACTTGGTAGACCTTTCTTACACACTGCAGGTGCTGTTATTGATGTCAAAAATGGTAGTTTGACTCTTTCTGTAGGGGATGATAAAGTTACCTTTAATCTTAATGCTGCTCTTAAGAGTCCCATGATAGAACAGTCATGTTATGTTATTGATGTCATTGATGAAATTGTTATTGATGATAGGCCTCGATCCACTACAAAGGATCTTCTGGAGGCCGTTGTTTGCCTTGATGTTGTTGCAGGTGAAGGTATAATTGATGCCGATGAATTGGTCCAGGATCTCACTGGTGAGGAATTAAATCCGGTGGAGAGCCGGAACTTTATTGAGTTGCCGCAAGAGGTTTGTTCTGTTAAAGAGGTAACCCAACCTGAGATGAAACCCCTCCCCTCTAATTTGAAATATGCTTTCCTAGATGATAAGGAGTTGTACCCAGTTATTGTCAGTGCTTCCCTTACCGATAATCAATTAAATAAACTTTTGTCTGTGCTTAAGTCTCATAAAAAGGCTATTGGTTATACTATTGATGATTTGACTGGTATTAGTCCTGATTTTTGCATGCATAGAATTCATTTAGAGGAAGGTCATAAACCGTGTATACAGGGTCAACGTCGTTTGAATCCTAACATGCAGGAGGTAGTGAAGAAGGAAGTTCTTAAACTTCTAGATGCAGGTATTATTTACTCGGTGCCTGATTCCCAGTGGGTAAGTCCCGTACAGGTAGTCCCTAAGAAAGGGGGAACAACTGTTGTTCGTAATGATAAAAATGAATTAATTCCGACTAGAGTTGTTACAGGATGGAGAATGTGTATTGATTATAGAAAACTGAATGTTGCAACTAAAAAGGATCATTTCCCCCTCCCTTTTATTGATCAAATGTTGGAAAGATTAGCTAAGAATAAGTATTTCTGCTATCTTGATGGATATTCGGGTTTCTTTCAGATCCCCATCCACCCTGATGACAGGGATAAAACGACTTTTACATGTCCCTATGGTACTTTTGCTTATCGTAGAATGCCTTTTGGTTTATTTAATGCACCAGCTACTTTTCAACGTTGTATGATGAGCATTTTTTCTGTGTTCATAGAGTCTATTATGGAAGTCTTCATGGATGATTTTAGTGTTTATGGTTCTGATTTTGAGTCATGTTTGACTAATTTAACTAAAGTTCTCCAGAGATGTGAACAGGTAAATCTGGTTTTAAATTGGGAAAAATGTCATTTTATGGTCAATGAAGGAGTAGTTCTGGGACATTTGGTGTCCGAACGTGGTATTGAGGTGGATAAGGCGAAAATACAGGTAATTGAGCAACTGCCACCCCTAGTAAATGTTAAAGGGGTAAGAAGTTTTTTGGGTCATGCTGGTTTTTATCGCAGGTTTATTAAGGATTTTTCTAAAATTGCAAAACCACTCACCCAATTGCTATTGAAAGATGCTGAATTTAAATTCACCGATGAGTGTCTTGAGTCTTTCAATATGATCAAAAATGCATTAATTTCGGCACCCATTATACAATCTCCCGATTGGAATTTACCTTTTGAAATAATGTTTGATGCTAGTGATTTTGCAGTTGGTGCTGTTTTAGGCCAAAGGAGGGATAAGGTCCTACATGCTATTTATTATGCTAGTAAGACCTTGGATGAAGCTCAAGTCAATTATGCCACCACGGAAAAAGAGTTGCTTGCTATAGTTTATGCATTAGATAAATTTCGTGCTTATCTTGTAGGTTCAAAAGTTATTGTCTACACTGACCATGCAACTCTTAAGTACCTACTTGGGAAGAAGGAAGCCAAACCAAGGCTTATTCGGTGGATTTTATTGCTTCAAGAGTTGGACCTCGAGATTCGCGATAAGAAGGGAGCAGAGAATGTGGTAGCTGACCACTTATCAAGGATACGGTATGACGATGGGGAGATCTCTACCCCCATTGATGATTCCTTCCCTGATGAACATCTGTTTGCAGTTTGTGTTAATTCCCCTTGGTTTGCTGATTTTGCTAACTATGTTGTAGGAGGTGTCTTACCTTCTGATTTGACTTATCAGCAGAAAAAGAAGTTTTTGCATGATGTTAAGCGATACTTCTGGGATGACCCTAACTTGTTTTTAAGTCCTTGAATCAGTTTTTTATGGCCTAACCTACAACAGGATGCTCGAGCTTTTTATTATGTCTTGTGATTCATGCCAACGTAATATTTCACAAAGGCACGAAATGCCCCAAACAGCTATATTGGAAGTTGAAATTTTTGATGTTTGGGGCATTGATTACATGGGCCCCTTTCCATCCTCGAATGGTAATCGTTTCATATTAGTTGCTGTGGATTATGTTTCTAAATGGGTGGAAGCTCTTGCTACCCCCCATTGTGATTCTAACACTGTTTTGAGGATGTTTAAGCAGGTTATTTTTCCTAGGTTCGGAGTTCCTAAAGCTGTCATCAGTGACGGGGGAAAGCATTTCCACGAGAAAAGGCTAGATAAACTGCTAGAGAAGTATGGCGTTTACCACAGAACAGGATTACCATATCACCCACAAACCAATGGTCAGGTGGAAGTTTCAAATCGAGAAATCAAAGCCATCATGGAGAAAACAGTTGCAAAGTCAAGGAAGGATTGGAGTAGCAAGCTGTATGATGCATTATGGGCATATAGAACAGCCTTCAAGACACCTATCGGTACATCTCCATATCGGTTAGTGTATGGGAAAGCGTGTCATTTGCCAGTTGAGCTAGAATACAAGGCTTACTGGGCAGTAAAGAAGCTCAACATGGATGCCAAACTTGTAGGTGAGAAACGGTTACTCCAATTAAATGAGCTGGACGAGTTTCGATTGGGAGCCTACGATAGTGCTAAGATTTATAAGGAGAAGACTAAGAGATGGCACGATAAGCGGATTGTAAGGAAGGACTTTGTAACAGGTGATAAGGTCTTATTATTTAACTCTAGATTGAAGCTTTTTCCTGGAAAGTTAAGGTCTAGCTGGAGCGGCCCTTTCATTGTTACTACGGTGAGCAAGTATGGATTTGTAGACGTTCAAAATGAGAAAGGAGAGCGATTCAAAGTTAATGGACACCGCCTCAAGCACTACTACGAAGGTGACATTGCTGGCCTAGTCGAAGAAATCCATCTCCGCGACCCACACCCCTATGAGCTATAAGGTAACATGGTCAAGCTAATGACCTTAAACAAGTACTTTGCGGGAGCCAACCCGTAGTTAGTTTAGGTTTAGTAGCTCTTTGTTTTCTTTTTCTTAGTTTAGTAGGGACTCTAGCTCTTCCTGTACTTTTGGTGAGTGAGAGTGAGGGTACTAATGCTTTCAGTCAAAGTCAGTTGTGCTACAGGTTTCCGGTTGTATTCTACGATCAACATCCGAAAACAGGCGTAAACTTGGTCCAGAGGCATTTCGCCCGAGCAATCGGGCGAAAGCCGCCCGATCGGGAACACATGGCGAGCATTTCGCCCGAGCAGTCGGGCGAAATCTGCCCAATCGGACGCGAATGGGGTTTTCTTCGAAGAATGCTTAAAATTTTCTAAGTAAATTTCGCCCGAGTCGGGCGAAAACCCATCTCAATCGGGCGAAATTGGGTCTGGTCGGGCGAACCACCCTGACACCTTATTACCTTATCTCCTCTCCTTCTCTCTCATTCACTCATTCATCTTCAACCTCACTTCAAAATCTCTAAAATCCTCTCAACCTCGATAACCACTCAACCTCCTTCAAAACTTCTTTCATTCATAACTCACTCATTACTACTCCAAATCACTCCAAACTTTCACCAAAATCTTTCTTTTGCCTTCCCCTTTAAGATCCCCCACACAAAAATCACATTTTCTACCCCTCTCTTACCCCTCCATAAAACCCCATATTCACACATATTACCCCAAACTTTACAAAAACTCACTATGGCATCCAAAAGATCAAGATCTACGCAGCAACGGGGACGTGGCCAACCGCAACCACAACAACAACCACCACCACCACCACCTCACGTTCCGCGGGACTCGAGGCTTCCGAACATCATCTTTGAATCCGAAGAACAACAGGTAAAATTTAATTTATTAACTGGTAGAGTAGTTGCCCCCACAAGATTTTTAGATCATTCGTTGTTAAGAAGGTTAGGAATTGAAGATAGCACTAGAGAGTTGTTTACTAATATTGGTTTAAATTATTTCTTCAATCTTAATCTCCCCACATATGCCGATCGTACTTATGAGTTTTTGTCCAGTATCTCTATTATAAGACCTAGTAGGTCCCGCCCTGTCAGGGCCATCCGTTACCGACTGGGTAACAGGACTTGGGAGTTAAATGCTGATGATTTTGGTAGAATTTTTGGTATGCACTCTGACGGCACCATGAAGCCCCCTGAGGGGTATAATGGTGCCACTCTTTGGTCTGCTCTTATAGGTGACACTTTGCAAAACTANGCAAAACTGGCAGCATGCCCATGCTAACCGCATGCACCAGCCTGCTATTAGAATCGCTCAACGATTCATGGGTCTGACTATTTTTTGCCGTAAGGAGCCAAACAATGTGAGCAAAATCGAAGTTGCCATCCTTGGGCAACATCTAGTCAAAACCCAATTTCCTTACACCATCAACATTCCTCATCACTTTATCCTACACCTCCACAACCAAAGCAACACCCTCCCAGGTACCGACCAATATGGCCAACAAAAATCCAATAACATTGTTTTTGGCGGCCTAATCTCTAGGATTGCCCAGTATCATGGCATTCCTACTCTGAACAGGACCAAGGTCCAGGGGTCCAACATGTTAGACTTTGCTTTCTTAAGCCACTTGGAGTGGGTGGACTTAGCCACCCAAAACAAGTTGCGATGGTATGTAGGTTCCCGAAAAGCCCAATCTGTGTTACTCCCCAACCATGTTTATACAGGGCTACTTACTGATCAGGATTCCTACCTCATGCCCCTCAACGGGCATGAATCCATTCCTGAGTACGGTACCCGTACTTATACCAGACGAGAGCAGGGTGAACCATCCCACTCTCAACCTCCCCCACAGGGGGAAGCCGGGGTACCGGGGACTAATATCCCCTATTTTGAGAGAAGTGACATGAGGGCATCAATTGACCGGCTCCAGAACCAGTTCGGTTAATTCCAGATACAGCAGACCCAGTTCTATCAGCAGTTTGATACTTTCCAGCAGGACCACCGGCTTGCTATGTACCCCATTTATGATCACTTTGCTAGACATGGAGTAGTCTCTCCCGCTGGTCCTCACCCATCCTGGTACACTTATCCCCAGGGAGGTTATGGGCCTACGGGAGAGGGCACCAGTGGCATGGGTGGAGCTGCTGATGATGATGATGAGGAGGGCGATACCGAGGAGCCCTTCAGGACTCCGACTGAGGAGCTGTTACCTTATTCCTTTCCAGCACTGAGGACATTGCTGAGTCCGGCTTGGGGGAGGTATGATTTATTGCTTTATTAGTATAGTTTTATTGCTTTCTAGTATAGATTTATTGCTTTCTTAGGATAGTCATATGGTTTGTACTGCTTGCTAGAAGTAGGAGTTTACATATGACCAAAAATATTGTACCGCTTTACTAGTTTAGTTTTTATTGTTTTTTTAGATTGAATGGTTTGAATGAATTGAGTTTATTTTTGATTTAAGAAGTACCGAATGATTGAATGATGACTTCCCTGTGCCCCGCATTTTATTTAAAAATGTTTTAGAATTAGTTACAAGAATTTGTTATAGTTGATGAGAATAATTGTTACTTGTGACGTGTCAGCATTAGTGTATATAAATGACTTATGTAAACAAAATTCAAAAACCATAAGAAGGTTCTTCTCCTCACTATGCTTTCCATTCTAAACTTATCTGTATTTTTCTTCTATCTTCTTTCAGAATAAAAACCTCTATTATTCTTTTTTTCTTCTTCATTTGTTGCTGAAATTCAGCATTCATCAAGTACATATAATGTAAGAAGTAATATAACATGGAAGGGGATAACATACCCCAAGGGCGAAATGGTGGGTGGGTGGTTGAGAGGCCGGGTGGGTTGAGAAATTATGACCCGTGTTCAACCCTAGTTTGGCGAATCGGCTGGGTTGGGTTGGGTGGGTATATCTAAACCCACGCAAAACCATGTGGGTTGAGGTGGGTTGGGGAAGCGGGTGGGTTGGGCGGGTGTTGTGGGTTCGTGGCGGCGGGTGGTTGTGTTATCATGGGTGGAGGAATCGGTTAGGTGGGTTAGGCAATGGGTGCAATGGGGTTTGGGTTGACGGGCTGGCTTGTGGCGGTTGGGTTATTGGTCGATGTGGTTTGAACTGGATTGGACTAAGTTCAGGGTTATATGGACTAACAGTAACTAGTTAAATTGCAAAATTATAAGTAATGAAATTAATCAATACATGAAAATTAAATAAGACAAAACATTAAAAATAACAAGAAGGATCTTGATTCATCTTTTTTATATTTCTAAGATTGATATAATAATGAGCTTAATCTATGAAAAATATTATTTATTAACTTTAGCGTGTAAAAATTTGTAAATCTTAAAATACAAAATCTAATGATCAATAAATAAAAATGAAATAAATCAACAACTGGAAGCAAAGTACAAACAAAATTGAAATAAAAGAAGAAAAATTACATAAATATTCTTTGTAAATAATCTATATAATACATTAAAAATATAATAAAAAACTATAATAAAAAGGGGTGGGTGGGGTGGGGGGGGCTGGATTCTGGGTGGGTTGGGTTGGCGCGGCAAAATTGAAACTGGGTTGGTTTATGGGGTGGGCCGATGATGTGGTGAATTCAGGGTGAGCTGGGTGGCAAATTAGGGCTAATGGGAATGGGCGGGTTAGAAAAAACACGACCATGACCCACCCTTAGTGTGGTGGGTGGTCTGCGGTTGGGTCGGGTCAAGGGCTGACCCATTTGGGTAATTTGGGGCGTGGGTTAGGTTGGGCTGGTTCACCCCCAACCATTGGCCATACCTGAGGGGGAATAGAATGCACATTAGAGGGCACCCTGGTACAACTAATAAGAAAACAAAAAACACAATGATATTGTATAAAATTTGAAAAAAAAATGCTTTTGGACTGATTAAATTGGATCTATCCTCTAATAAAAATGTGTAAAGAACTTGTTTTTTTTGTAAAATAATGGCATTTCCTGATGAATCTTATTTAAAAACGGTTAGAAAATTTGCACAATTTTCAATCAACCATATTTATATTCAAAATGACAGAATAGAGAAGAAAATCAAACAAAAGGCACTCAATTAATATAAAAATATGTATACAAACAACCAATTAAAAAAAAACCTATCCATTGAAGTTAGGATTAAGACATGCTTTATTTTTTTCCCAAACTTAAGCTCTTTAATCAACAACCTTAATGGAGATCAACAGATAACAAATTGAAAACCCAAAGCCTAAAATGGACACGTAAATCGAAACAACAAACAAGAATCTAAATTAAAACCTACATCAAAATCCAAGATAGACCTAAATTCGAAATCAACAAACACGATTTTTTAACTTTGGTTCTCTTTGATACAATTCAAAACCCTATCTGTTGGACTGGCTTAACTTCGAATTGGTGAGGTTGTGAGAAGACAGTCAGCATTATGCGAAACTGTACGATATTCATAATGAAGCATTTCTCCCCAATATGGAAACACCACACATCCAAACACCAAACAAAACATCAAATTCTGGAATTGTCGGTAACTCAACTTAAGAGTTTTGGTATATGGTTAAAAATTCGATTAGGGCTTCGAAGATGTGTTTGAGCGTAGAAAGGGGTGTTAGGTGTTGTCGCGGTGGTGTTACGGGTAGGAATGGAGTGATGATTATTGTGAGAGACAAATGAAAGACTCATATTATTTTTCAAATGGAATGTGCGCCTTTTTGAGGGTGAGGGTGGTAGGTTATTTGTTAAGCATTATTAGTATCGTTTGTTATGAAAACGATACTAATAAGTAGTGTTAGTTGTTGATGTGGTTAGGAGTATAGATGAGTTTTCTTTTTCAAGAACGAAACTAGATTATTCCTATTATATCGTTTCTAGCAACAAACGATACCAATATGAACCTATTAGTATCGATTTTTTAAGAAAAACGATACTAAGAGGTTCCCTATTAATACGTTTTTGTAATTAAATGGATACTAAACGTCTTGTTAGCATCATGTTCACAAACGATACTAATACGGCGTTACTAGACGGTCATTTTCCATTAGTGAGTTGAGAAGCAACGTCGTAAGAAAACAGTCACTTTTTCGAAACCCCTTGAGAAGAGGGTGTCATTGTGTCCTTATGAAGAATTTCGATTGCCACGTCTGAACCTCCTACTGATGTACAAGCGGATAAAGGCTCTGCTACTAAACTTGCCAAACCCTAATCAAACGTACATGCTTCAAGTGCAAAGGTTAAGTCATATCAAAAGGATTGTCCACATTCAAGAGTCATACTACTCGAATTGGGCAGATGATGTAGACTTTGAGAAGAGGAGAATGAAG
This sequence comes from Suaeda aralocaspica, assembly GCA_016808085.1. NCBI lineage: Eukaryota > Viridiplantae > Streptophyta > Magnoliopsida > Caryophyllales > Amaranthaceae > Suaeda > Suaeda aralocaspica. Next base: position 848,452 of record PYUH01003991.1, read on the forward strand.
TCAACACAAGAAGATGGGTGATTATGACACACAGGAGAGGATATTGAAGAGATTACTACTGAAGTGGATGGCCAGAGTCTAGTTCTCCGAAGGGTTTGCAATCCAAAGTGCGCCACCTACAGAGAACCAAAGAGAAAGATTTTCATCACCAGCCGGTGCAATGTTCTAGGAAGATTGTGGATATAATCATTGATTCAGGAGTTGCACTATTGTGGTCTCTATTGATGATCACAAACTGGAGATTCTTACCAATATGAACATCCTCAAACTTGACAAGTTACATTGGCTTAGTAACACCAGTGATGTCAGTAAATAAACACCCGAGTTTGATGTTAAGATTGGCAATTGATGATCAAGGCTTTGTGATGTATATGGATGCGTGTCATATTGCTTGGAGGACCAGGGCAGTATGATACTTGTACAGTTGATGGTTAGAACAATATATACATCATGTAGAAAGCAGGCAAAAGGTAAACCAGTTGCGTTGAAACCTTTGGAAGGTCGAAATTTCGACGAACGGTGAGCAACAAAAGGGGTGTTTTGTTGAGATGAGAAGGCCATGTGCAAGAGGTGAAGATTTGTGAGAAATTCTTGTGTTGATGGCTAGGAAGTCAAGAGAAGCAACAAGCATCCCTCGTGAGTTTGCCACCCCACTTAAGGTAACGAATTCAAATATATTTCCTGATGAATTGCCACAGGGTTGCCGCCCCATCAGAGGAATTGAACATCAAATTGACTTGGTTCCGGAGCTCAGATTCCTAATAAACCAGCTTACAGGTGCAATCCAGAGAAACTAAGGAGATTCAACATCAGATTGAAGAATTGATGGCAAGAGGTTGTGTCAGGGAGAATCATGGAGAAGTGCATTGATTCTAGAGTGTGAAAACATCACCATCAAGTACAGGTTTCCTATTCCTTGTTTGGATGATTTATGGATGAAATTATTTGGCTCAGTGTTTACTAAGATTGATTTGAGGAGTGGTTATCATCAAATTCGAATGAAAAACGGCGATGAATGGAAAACAAGATTCAAACTAAGCTAGGACTCTATGAATGGTAGTGTTATGCCTTTGGTCTTACTATGCTCCTAGTACTTTATGAGATTGTTAATGAAGTTTGTGAAGCCTTTCATTGGAAAGTTTGTGATGGTCTACTTGGATGATATACTGGTGTGATAATGCAAGTGTTGAAGATCATCTGCAAGCATCTAAGAAAAGTGTTCGAAACTTTGAGGAAGCAGAAGAGTGTATGCTAAGCTTGAAAAGTTGCCTTCATGGTAACTAGTGTGACGTTTCATAGGCTACATTGTTTCTAAGGATGGTTGTTTCAGCTGATCCTCGAAAGTGGAAGCTATTAGATCATGGCCAGTCCAAAATCTGTGACCGAGGTGCGTGCTTTCCATGGTTTAGTTCTTTTCTATAGAAGATTGTGAAAAAATCTCTTCTGTAGTAGCTCCTATGACCGAGTGTATTAAGAAGAATAAAGAGAAGTTGAATGACTAGAAATGCGCAAAGGCATTCGAATTGGTAGGAGTTGCTTTGTCAAGCTCCTATTTTGCCTTACACAGATTTTTCGAAAACCTTTGAAGTTGGAGACAGATGCTAGTGCATGGGAATTGGTGTAGTGTTGGTTCAAGGTAAGCGGCTATAGCTTATTTAGTGAGAAATTGAATGGAGAAGGTTGAACTACTCTACCTATGATAAGAATTCATGCTGTCGCGCTTGGATCATGGAGTCATATCTGCGACCAAGTCATTGATATTGCATTCTATGATGAAGCTCTGAAGCCATATCAATGGCTAACATAAACTCAATCAAATGCTCAGTGGGTTGAATGTTTTGCAGTCTTTTCACATTTTATCAAGTATAAAGAGGCAATCTAATTGGTTGTTGATGCTCTATCAAGGAGTTATGCGTTAATTGGTGTTCTTAATTTCAAATTGCTTGGTTGGAGTTTAATTATACTATTACGAGCAAGATGGCGATTTTGGTCCTACATATCACAAATTACAAAGGGGTCAAGTGGGTCTTATGTGCTAATGATGGATTCTTATTCAAAGGGAATCTACTGTGCAACCCTGAGTGTAGTATTCGTGAATTGCTCGTAGAGAGGCGCATGGGGGGGAATGGATTGCAGGTCATTTTGGCTTACAAACATTGACAATGTTGCAGGAGCTTCTCATTGCCCTAAAATGATTGCAGATATTGAAGCAGTTATTCACAGTGTGTGTTTGTCAGAATGCAAAGCATCCTTCCATCAAGGATTCTACACACCCTTGCCAGTGCTAGAAGCCCCTTGGGAATGCTATTTCTATGGATTTTATAGTTGGTTTGCCTAGAACTGCAAGGCCAAAAGGATGCATAATGGTTGTGGTTGACAGGTTTTCAAGATGGCTCATTTCATAACCTTGTCACAAGAACCGATAAGGCTTGTGAATGTTGCAGACTTGTATTTTCGAGACTGTCAGGTTACATGGGGTGCCAAAACAATGTTGAGTGACAGGGACATGAAATTCATAGAATTATTTCTGAAATCATTGTGGCATTGATAGGAACGAAACTATTCTTCAGTACTTCTTACATCCACAAACAGATGGTCAAACTGAGGTCACAAACAGAACACTAGGCGTCCTACTCGTTGGATTGAAAGCAAGCACAAAAAGATTGGGACTTGAAGTTTAGCTCATGCAGAGTTTGCTTATAATCGTTCACCTACAATATGCAACTAAGCATACTCACTGAAGTTGTTTACGGAGTCAATTCCAAACTACCCATTGATTTCGTTGCTTTATCCAAAGGTGAGCTCGTTCATAAGATGCTTCAGCTAAAATTGAATACATGAGAAGTTACATGTACAGGTTAGACAAGAATTGAGCATGTGAATGATACTACAAGACAAGAGCTAACACGAACAAAGTTCAACACACATAAAAGGAGGGTGATTGTATTATGGTTACATCTAAGGAAGGAACGATTTCCTAATCAAAGAAAAACAAGCTAATGCCTAGGTGTGATGGCCATTTAAAATTGGGAGCAAGATAGGGGGTAATGCATATAAACTCGAATTGCCAGGTGTAATATGGTGCTCATGCTACATCAACATTGGTGATCGTCTCCTTAGTTCTGCATGATGATCAACTCGAGGTTTGAGGACAAACTCTTTTGAAGAAGAGGAGGATGATACGAAACAAAGTGATAACTTCGAGGTTAATAATGGTTCTTAAAAATGATGCAAGTATGGGAAATAATGCTTATGGAGATTCAGAGCTTTTGGGATCTTCAAAGACATCATCATGGGTGTATGTGACACATGAATTTACTTGATCATTTGAAGTAAGGAAAGAATGGCGGAATTAGGGAATAGATGGTTTTTGCCTATGAGTTTTTCTCCCACTTCATTGATAGGGTTTTTCTCATTTGCAGGCTTTTATTGTTTTGAGTCTAATGGAGCATTATGCATCATATTCTATCTAAGGTCGATTAATTATGTTAAATACGTTTAAGTTGAAGTGTCTTGATTAAAATATCGAATTTTGAAGAGTTTTTGAAGATTTACACAAATTTCATGAAAAATTCGCCAAAAACGAGCAAGCTGTGTGGCGTATTTTTGCGCCGATCTTCATGGGGTTGGGCAACATGTTTTTCTGGAATTTGGGTGGATTTGCTGGATAATCTTGTTTATCAAGGTCTAAAAAGTTTGTTTGGATATTTCTTTATTTGATATATAGTTTTGTAGCAATATAAAATGACATGCAATGCTGATGTGGCAATCTTATCTTGTGAGTCATGTGTATGTGTGTACGATTTTTCTTTTGTTTGTGCGTGTGTTTAGCTTAATTTTTTTAGGATTTTTTGATGATTATGCCTGTAAATAATCTCAACATAGTTTTTGTAAAATTCAGTTAGAGAATTCATAAACATTATTGTTTAAGTTTTATTTATTTTCTACAAAAACAACACAAAAACCGAAGGTTGTGAGAATTTCTTGGGTCGAGTGTGAGGAAAATTCGAGAATATTGAGAGTTGGTGCTTAGGTTAGACACTTGTGAGTATAATTTTAAGAATTGAGGGTGCATAGCTTTAATCAATTCACAAATTATTCGCCCCTGATGTGTTCCTTGGTGCTTTGCTTTAGAGAAAATCGAACTAATTTTCTATCCTTGTGGTTGGCGATTTTCTTCATTAATCACATCATAAATATGTACAAAGTAAGTTAATATATACAAAGTCGATGATGAGGCTATCGTACCTATCAAAATAAACCTAACAACTCTAACTAATATGCTAGGGAAGTAGGGATCGGATCCACAGGGAAGCATTAACCTATTAGTTTAAAAAGTTTAGACTGTGTAAAGGGCCTGTTGAATGTTGAATTAAGACTCAACGCTAACTAAAACTAGAACTAAGTTGATCAGGGAATAAATCTATGACTAAGTCTAGGCAAGGTTCACCATAGATTAACAAATGAATTGCACACAATTAATCAATTAGAGTATTCAATTTCCTTGAATTAAGGTCCATAATTCTCTGAATCTAGCCCCCTTCAAAACTCCTCTAATGGCTCTCGCTCTTAGAATCGTTTTGCCTATTGTGCTTATGATCTATGGTGGTAATCTTACCTCTCGGCATCGATTTCAACAATATCAAACTAACAATTAAACCTGGCCAGTATTTAACTGAAAGCAATAAAGTTGACAACAGGAATTCAAGTACATTAATAACCAACTAACAATTAAGAACAAGCATCAAATCAATTCATGGATCCCTAGTCCTAGAAGGGAACTCTCACGCATAATAGAAACTAAAGGATTAATTGATCAAAGTACTGGAAACTAACATGACTACGACAATTATACCAAATACAAGAACAAAAATAACTCAAAAGCAAAAACTAAACAAAAACAAGATCTAAAATTAAAAATACTACTAACAATTAAAACTAGAAATATAAACTAATAAAAACAGAGAAGAAAATAAAGAAGAACCTGAAATTGCAATTGTATTGAATGAATGATTGAATTTGACAAAAGTAAGTTCTAGGAGAAACTAAATGAAAAATCCTAAGGAGAGAAAAATACTCTCTAGTCTCTCATTTCTAATATGTTCAAAGACCTAACACAAACACTATTATATAAAAAGTACAATGCTCGTCAAAGGAGTGAAAAACGGCTCGACAATCCGCTCCGCACGCACCGAGGAAGGTAGTTAAATTACAATGCAATCCGCAAGCTCGGAAACTAGTGCGCTCGCTGCCCGCGAATCGCCGCGGCACAAATTTTCGCCCTTCTGAGCAGAAATCCACGCGCCGGCGAATCGCCCGATGCCCGGGCGAAATGACTTTTTCGCCTAAATCAAGTCAGCTCGTCTTCTAGCTATCCAGGCTTCATCATAGCGTCCTATACTTCAATCTAACCCATGGCTTCTAGTATCAGGTTGTAACTCATATGATTGCTCGGAATCAATGCAAAAACACTGAAATCCTGCAAAAAGTCACTAACAAGCACAAACAACTCCATACACCCTGTTAGCCAAAATAGCTCCGAAGAGCATAAGTTAGAGTCAAATCAACCATTTAAGGGGGTAAAATAAGCATAAAAATACACTTATCAAACTCCCCCAAGCAAAACCCTTGCTTGTCCAAGCAAACAATACACTGAACAATGATTCCACACCGAACTTTTAAAAAACAATCAACTCAAGCAATTCCGAGCATGTAAGTCCTATACCAACATATCAAAATCCCCTTGACCGCCATCCACTTAAATCAAAATCAATAAACCAAACCATGTAGAAATAGAAGCGATGACTAGAGTAGCTCACTCGGTGTCACTCCACACATAAAATTGAGCATAAACAGTGAAGCTCACCCTTAATCCCAAATAAGAAGCAAGGTGCAATAAGTGTTTAAATGCAATTTTGAGAACCCAACCCAATCTCACACCTCATGCAAGGTGTTTAAGGGTAGTCACTCAATCCTAATGTGAAAGTCGACTCGAAATGCATAAGTAATACTCACAAGCTTTGGCAATTGACTCACTTCACAAGAACTAAAAATATGTACATGCCGATCAAAAAGGTCTTTTTAAGCTTGTAAGTGGCTAGGGTGACGGGTTGGATAGAATTTGGGATAATGTGAGGTAAATGCAGGCTATACGCATGTAACAATCAAAAAAACCAACTTCAACTCCAATCATCAAACCAACTCACATGGAATCAACATCAACACTAAATTACATTTCAACTACTCCAATAAATTACAAGCTTTTCTTCTTCAACATCTTAAATTCTTTTTTCTTTCTCTTTTTTTTTTTTCATTCATTTTTTTTTTTTCATTTCTTTTCTTTTTTTTTTTACAACTTTTAAGATTTTTTTTTTCAATTTAGGCTCACGACTCTTAATGACATGTCAAGGACAAAATCATCACACTACATAACTAGGCAATAAAGATATAACATTTTAATTCTTCATTAAAACTAGCCTAGCATTGTATGCAGAGCCTTAAGTGAGACCTATTATCAAACTTTAACCACAACTTTCACAAATTTTCAATCCTCCAAACCTCCAACAAATGCAAAACAACAACAAAACAACTCCCCAACTCCCCCAGCCAAGCTTGGGCATATATCAAAATGATTAGAACAAGGCCCAAATAAGGTTGTTGTAATGTGGCTAAAATGCAAATGAAGGGTAGTAAAAAGCTCAAAACAAGAGATCAAAGGAAAAAATGTGAATGAATGCCTAAAATCTGAAAGCTCTAGAAAATGAATGCCTTTTATCATTCGCGACATGTAAATACCAAAGCCAGATAATATAGTCAAAAGCCAAAACATGGACATACATGCACCAGGGGACTAAGCACACATGAAAAGAAATAAGCATAGAAATAATGTATGCGGCTCAAATCCTCCCGTTAACACAGTTTCAAGCCCCTACTCTACACATGGCTATAATGGCAAGATTAGAATTGTTTCAAGTAAGTCAATCAAGTCCAAGTTGGCAATTCCCTAAACATAATCAATCACATGCCCAAATTGATCAAAAAACATTTTTAAATAAAATGCGGGGCACAGGGAAGTCATCATTCAATCATGGTACTTCTTAAATCAAAATAAACTCAATTCATTCAAACCATTCAATCTAAAAAAACAAAAACTAACTAGTAAAGCGGGGTACAATATTTTTGGTCATTAACTCCTACTTCTAGCTACAGCAGTACAAACCATATGACATCCAAGAAAGCCATAAATCTATACTAGAAAGCAATAAAACTATAATAATAAAGCAATAAATCATACCTCCCCAAGCGACTCAGCAATGTCCTCAGTGCTGGAAGGATAAGTGTACGCTCCTCAGTCGGAGTCCTGAAGGGCTCCTCGGTATCGCTCCTTCATCTCATCATCAGCAGCTCCACCCTGCGCACTGGTGCCCTTCCCGTGGCCCTCCTCCCTGGGGTAGTGTACCCGGATGGGTGGGACCAGCGGAGAGGACTACTCCCATGTAAGCAAAGTGATCATTGGGGTCGGGTGCAGCCCGGTGTCCTTGCTGGGTATCAAACTGGTAGACTGGGTTCGATGGATGTTCTGGTCGACCGAACTGGTTTGGAGCCGGTCAATTGATGCCCTCAGTCATTCTCTCAAATAGGGGATATTAGTCCCCGGAACCCGGCTTCCCCCTGTGGGGGAGGTTGAGAGTGGGATGGTTCACCCTGCTCTCGTTGGTATAAGTACGGGTACTCAGGAGATGGATTCATGCCCGTGGAGGGGCATGATGGAGGAATCCTGATCGTAAGTAGCCGCATAAACATGGTTGGGGGAGTAACACAGATTGGGCTTTTCGGGAACCCACATACCATCGCACTTGTTTGTGGGGCTAAGTCCACCCACTCCAAGTGGCTTAAGAAAAGCAAAGTCTAACATGTTGGACCCCTGGACCTTGGTCCTGTTCAGAGTAGGAGTGCCATGATACTGGGCAATCCTAGAGAATAGGGTGCAAAACAAATGTAATGGATTTTGTTGGCATATGGTCGGTACCTGGGAGGGGGGTGTTGCTTTGGTTGTGGAGTGCAAGATAAAGTGATGAGAGATTGATGTGGTGTAAGGAAATGGATTGGGTTTTGACTAGATGTTGCCCAAGGATGGCAACTTCGATTTTGCTCACATGTTTGGCTCCTTACGTCCAAAATAGTCAGACCATGAATCGTTGAGCGATTCTAATAGCAGACTGGTGCATGCGGTTAGGATGGGATGCTGCCAGTTTTGCAAAAGTGTCACCTATAAGAGCAGACCAAAGAGTGGCACCGTTTAAACCTCAGGGGGCTTCATGGTGCCGTCGTCAGAGTGCATAACAAAAATTCTACCAAAATCATCTGCATTTAACTCCCAAGTCCTGTTACCCAGTCGGTAACGGATGGCCCTGACAGAGGCAGTGGTGGGAGCTACTACGTCTTATAATAGAGATACTGGACAAAAACTCATAAGTAAGACCGACATATGTGGGGGAGATTAAGATTGAAGAAATAATTAAACCAATATTAGTAAAACAACTCTTAGTGCTATCTTCAATTCCTAACTTTTAACAACGACAATGATCTAAAAATCTTTGGGGGGGCAACTACTCTACCAGTTAATAAATTAAATTTTACCTGTTGTTCTTCGGATTCAAAGACGATGTCGGAAACCTCCGGGCCGCGGAAGTGAGTGGTGGTGGTGGTGGTGGTGGTTGTGTGTGTGGTTGCGGTTGGCCACGACCCCGTGCTGCGTAGATCTTGATCTTTTGGATGCCATAGTGGAGTTTTGTAAAGTTTGGGGTAATATGTGTGAATATGGGGTTTTATGGAGGGGTAAGAGAGGGGTTTAGAAAATGTGATTTTTGTGTGGGGGATCTTGAAGGGGAAGGAAAAGAAAGAGAAATTGTTGTGAGTTGAAAGTTTGGAGTGATTTGGGTAGTTAGATGTAGTTGATGAGGTAGTGAAAGAAGTTTGAGGGAGTTGAGTGTATCGAGGTCGGGGGATTTTAGAGATTTTGAAGTGAGGTTGAATATGAATGAGTGGATGAGAGAGAAGGAGGAGAAGGAATAGATGGTGTCCGGGTGGTCGCCCGACCCAGACCCAAGTTCGCCTGATTGAGACATGAGAGGGTTTCGCCCGACTCGGGCGGAAATTTACTTAGAAAATTTTAAGCGTTCTTCGAAGGAAAACCCATTCGGCCCGATGGACAGATTTCGCCGACTGCTCGGGCGAAATGTCGCCATGTGTGCCCGATCGGGCGGCTTTCGCCCGATTGCTCGGGCGAAATGCCTCTGGACCAAGTTACGCCGTGTTTCGGATGTTGATCGTAGAATGCAAACGGAACCTGTTAGCACAACTGACTTTGACTGAAAGCATTAGTACCCTCACTCTCACTCACCAAAAGTACAGGAAGAGCTAGAGTCCTACTAAACTAAGAAAAGAAAACAAAGAGCATACTAAACAAAAACTAAATACGGGTTGCCTTCGCAAAGTGCTTGTTTAAGGTCATTAGCTTGACCATGTTACCTTTAGCATATAGGGGTTGTGGGTCGCGGAGATGGATTTCTTTCGACTAGGCCAGCAATGTCACCTTCGTAGTAGTGCTTGGGGGTGGTGTCCATAACTTTGAATCGCTCTCCTTTCTCATATTTGAACGTCTACAAAATCCATACTTGCTCCCCGTAGTAACAATGAAAGGGCCGTCCACCTAGACCTTAACTTTCCAGGAAAAAGCTTCAATCTAGAGTTAAATAATATGACTTATCACCTGTACAAATCTTCCTTACAAATCCGATTATCGTGCCATCTCTTAGTCTCTCTTATAAATCTAGCACTATCATAGGCTCCCCAATCGAAACTCGTCAGCTCATTTAGTATAGTGGTAGTAGTATTCCCGCCTGTCACGCGGGTGTGACCTGGGTTCGCCCCGGCAACGGCGCCCAAAATTGATGAGGCTATCGTACACCTATCAAAAATAAACCTAACAACTCTAACTAATATAGCTAGTGAAGTAGGGATCGAATCCACAGGGAAGCATTAAACCTATTAGTTTTAAAGTTTAGACGTTGTAAAGGGCCTTTGAATGTTGAATTAATTAAGACTCAAACGCTAACTAAAATGAACAAGTTGATTAAGAGAAAAATCTATGACTAAGTCTAGGTCATCGGTTCACCATAGATTAACAAATGAATTGCACACAATTAATCAATTAGATTATCAATTCCTTGACATTAAGGTCCACTAATTCTCTGAATCTAGCCCCCTTCAAAACTCCTCTAATGGCTCGCTCACTTAGACTCGTTTTGCCTATTGTGCTTATGATCTAATGTGGTGGTAATCTTACCTCTCGGCATCGATTTCAACAATATCAAACTAACAATTAAACCTGGCCAGTATTTAACTGAAAGCAATAAAGTTGACAACGGAATTCAAGTACATGTATAACCAAACTAACAATTAAGAACACAGCACTCAATCAATTCATGGATCCCCTAGTCCTAGAGGGACTACTCACGCATAAATAGACTAGGATTATTTGATTCTAGTCTGGACTAAAATGACTACGACAATTATCCAAATACAGAACTCTCAGCCTAAAAACAAAAGTCTAATTAAATACTACTAACATTAAACTAAGGAAATAATTAAACTATACCGAGGTAAGAGACCTGCAGGAATTGTTGTTTGAATGAATGATTGAATTTGACAAAGTAGTTCTAAGGAATTGCCTAAGCGGAGGACTCTCTGTCTCATCGTCTCATATGTTCAAGACCTAACACAAACACTATTATATTAAAAGTACAATGCTCGGGTCCAAAGGAGTAGAAAAACGGGCTCGGCAATACGCTCGACTGCCGGGCGAAATCGCCCGCGCCCGGGGCGCGAATTGTGTTTTCGCCCCTATCTTCTTGAAAAATGCTAAGTAAATTCCGCCCGACTGCCCGGGCGAAATGATTTTCGTCCTAATCAAGTCAGCTGTCTTCTAGCTACTCCAGGCTCATCATAGCTTCCTGATTACTTCAATTCTAACCCATGGCTCTCTAGTATCTAGTTGTAACTCATGATTGCCTCGGAATCAATGCAAAAACACCGAATTCCTGCACAAGATCACTAACAAGCACAAACAACTCCATACAACCAAAGTTAGCCACAATAGCTCCGAAGAGCATAGGTTAGAGTCAAAATAAACCAGAAAGGGGGTAAAATATAGCATAAAATACACTTATCAAACTCCCCCAAGCCAAACCCTTGTTGTCCTCAAGCAAAAAAACTAAACTGAACCAATGACTTCACCCAAACTTTTAAAAAACAATCAACTCAAGCAATTCCGAGCATGTAGTTCCTAATCAACATATCAAAATCCCTTGACCGCCCTCCACTTTTTAAAGACCAAAATCAATAACCAACCATGTAAAATGAAGTTGATGACTGAGTATGTAGCTCCCTCGTGTCACTCCAAAACATAAAATTGAGCATAAACAGTGAAGCTCACGCTATCCCAATAAGAATGCAAGTGCAATAAGTGTTTTTAAATGCAAATTTTGAGAACCCAAACCCACATCTCACACCTCATGCAAGTGTTTAGGGTAGTCACTCAATCCTAATGTGAAGTCGAATCGAAATGCAAGAATACTCACTAGCTTTGGCAATTGACTCACTTCACTAGAACTAAAATATGTACATGCCGATCAAAAGGTCTTTTTAAGCTTGTAAAGTGGTAGGGTGACGGGTAGGACAGAATTGGGATAATGGGCGGAAAGCGGGCTATACGCATGTAACAATAACAAATAACAACATCAACTCCAATCATCAAACCAAACTCACATGGAATCACAATCACACCATTTAAAATACATTTCAACTACTCCAATATAATCAAGCTTTTCCACTTCAACATCTTTAAATCTTTTTTTTTTTTCTTTTCTCTTTTTTTTCTTTAATTCATTTTTTCATTTCTTCTTCCTTTTTTGCTTTTAAAATTTCAAGATTTTTTTTTTCAATTAGGCTCACGACTATTAATGACATGTCAAGGACAAAATATCACACATACATAACTAGGCCAATAAAAGATATACATTTTAATTCTTCATTAAAACTAGCCTAGACATTGGTATGCAGAGCCTTAATGTGAGACCTATTATCAAACTTTAACCACAAACCTTTTCACAATTTTTTAATCCCAAAACCTCCCAAACAAAGCAAACAACAACAAACAACTCCCCAACTCCCCACCAGCCAAGCTTGGGCATATATCAAAATGATTGAACAAGGCCAATAAGTTGTGTAATGTGGCTAAAATGCAAATGAAGGGTAAAAGCTCAAAACAGGATCAAGGAAAAATTGTGAATGAATGCCTAAAACTGAAAGCTCCTAGAGAAATGAATGCCTTTTATCATTCGCGACATGTAACATACCAAGCCAAGCTACTACAGTCAAAAGCCAAAACAGGATATACATGGCACCAGGAACTAAGCACACCATGAAAAAGAAATAGAATAGCAGAAATAATGTGCGGCTCAAATCCTCCGTTAACACAGTTCAAGCCCTACTCTACACATGGCTATAATGGACAAGATTAGAAATTGTTTCAAGCTAAGTCAAGTTCAAGTCAAGTTGGCAATTCCCTAAACATAACTCATCACATGCCCAAATTGATCA
>PYUH01003991.1:861139-886540 GCA_016808085.1 Suaeda aralocaspica
ATTATTGCATTAGATGCATGCCCCTAGAACAGGTAGTAGAAGATGATATTTTAGATGTGTATAAGAGACAGCATGTCGCGAATGATAAAAGGCATTCATTTTCTAGGAGCTTTCAGATTTTAGGCATTCATTCACAATTTTTCCTTTGATCCTTGTTTTGAGCTTTTTACCCTTCATTTGCATTTTAGCCACATTACAACCTTATTTGGCCTTGTTCTAATCATTTTGATATATGCCCAAGCTTGGCTGGTGTGGGATGGGGGTTGTTTGTTGTTGTTTTGCATTTGTTGGAGGTTTTGGGGATTAAAAAATTGTGAAAAGGTTTGTGGTTAAAGTTTGATAATAGGTCTCACATTAAGGCTCTGCATACCAATGTCTAGGCTAGTTTTAATGAAGAATTAAAATGTTATATCTTTTATTGGCCTAGTTATGTATGTGTGATATTTTGTCCTTGACATGTCATTAAAGTCGTGAGCCTAAATTGAAAAAAAAAATCTTAAATTTAAAAGCAAAAAAGGAAGAAAAATGAAAAAATGAATAAAGAAAAAAAAAGAGAAAAGAAAAAAAAAAAAGATTTAAAGATGTGAGTGGAAAAGCTTGAATTTATATTGAGTAGTTGAAATGTATTTTAATGGTGTGATGTGATTCCATGTGAGTTGGTTTGATGATTGGAGTTGATGTTGTTTTTGTTATTGTTACATGCGTATAGCCCGCTTTACCTCCCATTATCCCAATTCTGTCCTACCCGTCACCCTAGCCACTTTACAAGCTTAAAAAGACCTTTTGATCGGCATGTACATATTTTTAGTTCTAGTGAAGTGAGTCAATTGCCAAAGCTAGTGAGTATTCTTGCATTTCGATCGACTTCACATTAGGATTGAGTGACTACCCTTAAACACTTGCATGAGGTGTGAGATGTGGGTTGGTTCTCAAAATTTGCATTTAAACACTATTGCACTTGCATTCTTATTTGGGATTAAGCGTGAGCTTCACTGTTTATGCTCAATTTTATGTTTGGAGTGACACGAGTGGAGCTACTACTCAGTCATCGACTTCATTTTACATGGTTGGTTATTGATTTTGATTTAAGTGGAGGGCGGTCAAGGGATTTTGATATGTGTGATAGGAACTACATGCTCGGAATTGCTTGAGTTGATTGTTTTTTAAAAGTTTGGGGTGAAGTCATGGTTCAGTTAGTTTTGTTTGCTTGAGGACAAGCAAGGGTTTTGGCTTGGGGGAGTTTGATAAGTGTATTTTATGCTATATTTTACCCCCTTTCTGGTTATTTTGACTCTAACCTATGCTCTTCGGAGCTATTTGGCTAACTTTGGTTGTATGGAGTTGTTTGTGCTTGTTAGTGATGCTTTTGCAGGAATTTCGTGTTTTTGCATTGATTCCGAGGCAATCATGAGTTACAACTAGATACTAGAAGCCATGGTGTTAGAATTGAAGTAATCAGGAAGCTATGATGAGCCTGGAGTAGCTAGAAGACAGCTGACTTGATTAGCTGAGCAAAAGTCATTTCGCCCGGGCAGTCGGGCGGAATTTACTTAGCATTTTTCAAGAAGATAGGGGCGAAAACACAATTCGCGCCCGCGGCGGGATTTCGCCCGGCAGTCGAGCGATTGCCCGAGCCCGTTTTTCACTCCTTTGACCCGAGCATTGTACTTTTATATAAATAGTGTTTGTGTTAGGTCTTTGAACATATATAGACAGAGAGACTAGAGAGTCCTCCGGATAGGCAAGTCGCCTATAGAACTACTGTTTTGTCAAATTGCACATCATTCATTCAAGGAGACACGGAGAAAAGGGCAAGCTTCACGTGCAGGGGGCTGCCGGTGGAGGGGCGGCTCGGGGGGGAGTAGTTTAATTATTTCCTTAGTTTTAATTGTTAGTAGTATTTTAATTTTAGATCTTGTTTTTGTTTTAGTTTTTTGCTTTTGAGTTATTTTTGTTCTTGTTATTTGGTATAATTGTCGTAGTCATGTTTTTAGTTCCAGTACTTATGATCAAATTAATTCCTTTAGTTTCTATTATGCGTGAGTAGTTCCCTTTCTAGGACTAGGGGATCCATGAATTGATTTTGATGCTTGTTCTTAATTGTTAGTTTGGTTATTAATGTACTTGAATTCCTGTTGTCAACTTTTATTGCTTTCAGTTAAATACTGGCCAGGTTTAATTGTTAGTTTGATATTGTTGAAATCGATGCCGAGAGGTAAGATTACCACCATTAGATCATAAGGACAATAGGCAAAACGAGTCTAAGTGAGCGAGAGCCATTAGAGGAGTTTTGAAGGGGACTAGATTCGAGAGAATTAGTGGACCTTAATTCAAGGAAATTGATAATCTAATTGATTAATTGTGTGCAATTCATTTGTTAATCTATGGTGAACCGATGACCTAGACTTAGTCATAGATTTATTCTCTTAATCAACTTAGTTCTAATTTTAGTTAGCGTTTGAGTCTTAATTCAACATTCAAAGGCCCTTTACACAGTCTAAACTTTATAGAACTAATAGGTTTAATTGCTTCCCTGTGGATTCGATCCCTACTTCACTAGCTATATTAGTTAGAGTTGTTAGGTTTATTTTTGATAGGTGTACGATAGCCTCATCAAATTTTGGCGCCGTTGCCGGGGATCGAACCCAGGTCACCCGCGTGACAGGCGGGAATACTTACCACTATACTAAATGAGCTGGACGAGTTTCGATTGGGAGCCTATGATAGTGCTAAGATTTATAAGGAGAAGACTAAGAGATGGCACGATAATCGGATTGTAAGGAAGGACTTTGTAACAGGTGATAAGGTCATATTATTTAACTCTAGATTGAAGCTTTTTCCTGGAAAGTTAAGGTCTAGGTGGAGCGGCCCTTTCATTGTTACTACGGGGAGCAAGTATGGATTTGTAGACGTTCAAAATGAGAAAGGAGAGCGATTCAAAGTTAATGGACACCGCCTCAAGCACTACTACGAAGGTGACATTGCTGGCCTAGTCGAAGAAATCCATCTCCGCGACCCACACCCCTATGAGCTATAAGGTAACATGGTCAAGCTAATGACCTTAAACAAGCACTTTGCGGAAGGCAACCCGTAGTTAGTTTTTGTTTAGTAGCTCTTTGTTTTCTTTTTCTTAGTTTAGTAGGGACTCTAGCTCTTCCTGTACTTTTGGTGAGTGAGAGTGAGGGTACTAATGCTTTCAGTCAAAGTCAGTTGTGCTACAGGTTTCCGGTTGCATTCTACGATCAACATCCGAAAACAGGCGTAAACTTGGTCCAGAGGCATTTCGCCCGAGCAATCGGGCGAAAGCCGCCCGATCGGGCACACATGGCGAGCATTTCGCCCGAGCAGTCGGGCGAAATCCGCCCGATCGGGCGCGAATGGGGTTTTCTTCGAAGAACGCTTAAAATTTTCTAAGTAAATTTCGCCCGAGTCGGGCGAAAACCCATCTCAATCAGGCGAAATTGGGTCTGGTCGGGCGGACCACCCGGACACCTTATTACCTTATCTCCTCTCCTTCTCTCTCATTCACTCATTCATATTCAACCTCACTTCAAAATCTCTAAAATCCCCTCGACCTCGATAACCACTCAACCTCCTTCAAAACTTCTTTCACTCATAACTCACTCATTACTACTCCAAATCACTCCAAACTTTCACCAAAATCTTTCTTTTTCCTTCCCCTTCAAGATCCCCCACACAAAAATCACATTTTCTACCCCTCTCTTACCCCTCCATAAAACCCCATATTCACACATATTACCCCAAACTTTACAAAAACTCACTATGGCATCCAAAAGATCAAGATCTACGCAGCAACGGGGTCGTGGCCAACCGCAACCACAACAACCACCACCACCACCACCACCTCACGTTCCGCGGGACCCGAGGTTTCCGAACATCGTCTTTGAATCCGAAGAACAACAGGTAAAATTTAATTTATTAACTGGTAGAGTAGTTGCCCCCACAAGATTTTTAGATCATTCGTTGTTAAAAAGGTTAGGAATTGAAGATAGCACTAGAGAGTTGTTTACTAATATTGGTTTAAATTATTTCTTCAATCTTAATCTCCCCACATATGTCGGTCTTACTTATGAGTTTTTGTCCAGTATCTCTATTATAAGACGTAGTAGCTCCCGCCCTGTCAGGGCCATCCGTTACCGACTGGGTAACAGGACTTGGGAGTTAAATGCAGATGATTTTGGTAGAATTTTTGGTATGCACTCTGACGGCACCATGAAGCCCCCTGAGGGGTATAACGGTGCCACTCTTTGGTCTGCTCTTATAGGTGACACTTTGCAAAACTAGCAGCATGCCCATCCTAACCGCATGCACCAGTCTGCTATTAGAATCGCTCAACGATTCATGGGTCTGACTATTTTTGGACGTAAGGAGCCAAACAATGTGAGCAAAATCGAAGTTGCCATCCTTGGGCAACATCTAGTCAAAACCCAATTTCCTTACACCATCAACATTCCTCATCACTTTATCTTGCACCTCCACAACCAAAGCAACACCCTCCCAGGTACCGACCAATATGGCCAACAAAAATCCAATAACATTGTTTTTGGCAGCCTAATCTCTAGGATTGCCCAGTATCATGGCACTCCTACTCTGAACAGGACCAAGGTCCAGGGGTCCAACATGTTAGACTTTGCTTTCTTAAGCCACTTGGAGTGGGTGGACTTAGCCACCCAAAACAAGTTGCGATGGTATGTGGGTTCCCGAAAAGCCCAATCTGTGTTACTCCCCAACCATGTTTATGCAGGGCTACTTACTGATCAGGATTCCTACCTCATGCCCCTCAACGGGCATGAATCCATTCCTGAGTACGGTACCCGTACTTATACCAGACGAGAGCAGGGTGAACCATCCCACTCTCAACCTCCCCCACAGGGGGAAGCCGGGGTTCCGGGGACTAATATCCCCTATTTTGAGAGAAGTGACATGAGGGCATCAATTGACCGGCTCCAGAACCAGTTCGGTCGATTCCAGATACATCAGACCCAGTTCTATCAGCAGTTTGATACTTTCCAGCAGGACCACTGGCTTGCTATGTACCCCATTTATGATCACTTTGCTAGACATGGAGTAGTCTCTCCCGCTGGTCCTCACCCATCCTGGTACACTTATCCCCAGGGAGGTTATGGGCCTACGGGAGAGGGCACCAGTGGCATGGGTGGAGCTGCTGATGATGATGATGAGGAGGGCGATACCGAGGAGCCCTTCAGGACTCCGACTGAGGAGCTGTTACCTTATTCCTTTCCAGCACTGAGGACATTGCTGAGTCCGGCTTGGGGGAGGTATGATTTATTGCTTTATTAGTATAGTTTTATTGCTTTCTAGTATAGATTTATTGCTTTCTTAGGATAGTCATATGGTTTGTACTGCTTGCTAGAAGTAGGAGTTTACATATGACCAAAAATATTGTACCGCTTTACTAGTTTAGTTTTTATTGTTTTTTTAGATTGAATGGTTTGAATGAATTGAGTTTATTTTTGATTTAAGAAGTACCGAATGATTGAATGATGACTTCCCTGTGCCCCGCATTTTATTTAAAAATGTTTTTGATCAATTTGGGCATGTGATGAGTTATGTTTAGGGAATTGCCAACTTGGACTTGAACTTGACTTAGCTTGAAACAATTTCTAATCTTGCCATTATAGCCATGTGTAGAGTAGGGGCTTGAACTGTGTTAACGGGAGGATTTGAGCCGCATACATTATTTCTATGCTTATTTCTTTTCATGTGTGCTTAGTTCCTGGTGCATGTATGATCCATGTTTTGGCTTTTGACTCTAGTAGCTTGGCTTTGGTATGTTACATGTCGCGAATGATAAAAGGCATTCATTTTCTAGGAGCTTTCAGATTTTAGGCATTCATTCACAATTTTTCCCTTGATCCTTGTTTTGAGCTTTTTACCCTTCATTTGCATTTTAGCCACATTACAACCTTATTTGGCCTTGTTCTAATCATTTTGATATATGCCCAAGCTTGGCTTGGGGGAGTTGGGGAGTTGTTTTGTTGTTGTTTTGCATTTGTTGGAGGTTTTGGAGGATTGAAAAATTGTGAAAAGGTTGTGGTTAAAGTTTGATAATAGGTCTCACATTAAGGCTCTGCATACCAATGTCTAGGCTAGTTTTAATGAAGAATTAAAATGTTATATCTTTTATTGGCCTAGTTATGTATGTGTGATGATTTTGTCCTTGACATGTCATTAAGAGTCGTGAGCCTAAATTGAAAAAAAAAATCTTAAAAGTTGTAAAGAAAAAAAAAAGAAAAAGAAATGAAAAAAAAATGAAATGAAAGAAAAAAAAAAGAGAAAAGAAAAAAAAAGAATTTAAAGATGTTGAAGAAGAAAAGCTTGTAATTTATTGGAGTAGTTGAAATGTAAATTTTAATGGTGTGATGTGATTCCATGTGAGTTGGTTTGATGATTGGAGTTGAAGTTGGATTTTTTGATTGTTACATGCGTATAGCCTGCATTTACCTCCACATTATCCCAAATTCTATCCTACCCGTCACCCTAGCCACGTTACAAGCTTAAAAAGACCTTTTTGATCGGCATGTACATATTTTTAGTTCTTGTGAAGTGAGTCAATTGCCAAAGCTTGTGAGTATTACTTGCATTTCGAGTCGACTTTCACATTAGGATTGAGTGACTACCCTTAAACACTTGCATGAGGTGTGAGATGTGGGTTTGGGTTCTCAAAATTTGCATTTAAACACTTATTGCACTTGCATTCTTATTTGGGATTAAGGGTGAGCTTCACTGTTTATGCTCAATTTTATGTGTGGAGTGACACCGAGTGAGCTACTCTAGTCATCGACTTCTATTTCTTACATGGTTGGTTTATTGATTTTGATTTAAGTGGATGGCGGTCAAGGGGATTTTGATATGTTGGTATAGGAACTTACATGCTCGGAATTGCTTGAGTTGATTGTTTTTTAAAAGTTCGGGGGTGAAGTCATTGTTCAGTGTAGTTTGTTTGCTTGAGGACAAGCAAGGGTTTTGCTTGGGGGAGTTTGATAAGTGTATTTTATGCTTATATTTTACCCCCTTTAATGGTTGATTTTGACTCTAACTTATGCTCTTCGGAGCTATTTTGGCTAACATTTGGTTGTATGGAGTTGTTTGTGCTTGTTAGTGACTTTTTGCAGGATTTCGGTGTTTTTGCATTGATTCCGAGGCAATCATATGAGTTACAACTAGATACTAGAAGCCATGGGTTAGAATTGAAGTAATCAGGAAGCTATGATGAAGCCTGGAGTAGCTAGAAGACGAGCTGACTTGATTTAGGCGAAAAAGTCATTTCGCCCGGGCAGTCGGGCGGATTTCGCCCGGGCAGTCGGGCGGAATTTACTTAGCATTTTTCAAGAAGATAGGGGCGAAAACACTATTCGCGCCCGGTCGGGCGGATTTCGCCCGGGCAGTCGAGCGGATTGTCCGGAGCCCGTTTTTCACTCCTTTTGACCCGAGCATTGTACTTTTTATATAAATAGTGTTTGTGTTAGGTCTTTTGAACATATTAGACATGAGAGACTAGAGAGTATTTTTCTCTCCTTAGGATTTTTCATTTAGTTTCTCTCTAGAACTTACTTTTGTCAAATTCAATCATTCATTCAATACAATTGCAATTTCAGGTTCTTCTTTATTTTCTTCTCTTGTTTTTATTAGTTTAATTATTTCCTTAGTTTTAATTGTTAGTAGTATTTTAATTTTAGATCTTGTTTTTGTTTTAGTTTTTTGCTTTTGAGTTATTTTTGTTCTTGTTATTTGGTATAATTGTCGTAGTCATGTTTTTAGTTCCAGTACTTATGATCAAATTAATTCCTTTAGTTTCTATTATGCGTGAGTAGTTCCCTTTCTAGGACTAGGGGATCCATGAATTGATTTTGATGCTTGTTCTTAATTGTTAGTTTGGTTATTAATGTACTTGAATTCCTGTTGTCAACTTTTATTGCTTTCAGTTAAATACTGGCCAGGTTTAATTGTTAGTTTGATATTGTTGAAATCGATGCCGAGAGGTAAGATTACCACCATTAGATCATAAGCACAATAGGCAAAACGAGTCTAAGTGAGCGAGAGCCATTAGAGGAGTTTTGAAGGGGGCTAGATTCGAGAGAATTAGTGGACCTTAATTCAAGGAAATTGATAATCTAATTGATTAATTGTGTGCAATTCATTTGTTAATCTATGGTGAACCGATGTCCTAGACTTAGTCATAGATTTATTCCCTTGATCAACTTAGTTCTAGTTTTAGTTAGCGTTTGAGTCTTAATTCAACATTCAAAGGCCCTTTACACAGTCTAAACTTTTTAAAACTAATAGGTTTAATTGCTTCCCTGTGGATCCGATCCCTACTTCCCTAGCTATATTAGTTAGAGTTGTTAGGTTTATTTTTGATAGGTGTACGATAGCCTCATCATCGACTTTGTATATATTTAACTTAACTTTGTACATATTTATTGATGTGATTAATGATAGAAAATCGCCAACCACATAAGGATAGAAAATTAGTTCGATTTTCTCTAAAGCAAAGCACCAAGAAAAACGATCAAGGTCGAATAATTTTGTGAATTGATTAAAGCTATGCACCCTCAATTCTTAAAATTATACTCACAAGTGTCTAAAGCCTAAGCACCAACTCTCAATATTCTCGAATTTTCCTCACACTCGAAAATTCTCACACCTTCGGTTTTTGTGTTTGTTTTGTAGAAAATAAATAAAACTTAAACAATAATGTTTATTGAATTCTCTAATCTGAATTTTACAAACTAATGTTGAGATTATTTACAGGCATAATCATCAAAAAAATCCTAAAAAAATTAAGCTAAAACACACGCACAAACAAAAGAAAAATCGTCCCACACACATACACATGACTCACAAGATAAGATTGCCACATCAGCATTGCATGTCATTCTTATATTGCTAACAAACTATATATAAATAAAGAAATATCCAAACAAACTTTTTAAGACCTTGATAAACAAGATTATCCAGCAAAATCCACCCAAGATTCTCAGAAAAACATGTTGCCCAACAGCCATGAAGATCGGCGCAAAAATACGCCACACAAGCTTGCTCGTTTTTGCGAATTTTTCATGAAAATGTGTAAATCTTCAAGAAACTCTTCAAAATTCGATATTTTAATCAAGACACCTTCAAAAACGTATTTTAATCGACCTTTAGATAGAATATGATGCATAATGCTCCATTAGACTCAAAACAATAAAAGCCTGAAATGAGAAAAACCCTATCAATTGAAGTGGGAGAAAACTCATAGGCAAAAACCATCTTATTCCCCTAATTCCGCCATTCTTTCCTTTACTTCAAATGATCAAGTAAATTCATGTGTCACCATACACACCCATGATGATGTCTTTGAAGATCCCAAAAGCCTTGAATCTCCATAAGCTATTATTTTCCCCATACTTGCATCATTTTTAGAAGCCATTATTAAACCTTCGAAGTTATCACTTTGTTTCGTATCATCCTCCTCTTCTTCAAAAGAGTTTGTCCTCAAACCTCGAAGTTGATCATCAGGAACATAAGGAGACGAATCACCAATGTTGAATGTAGCATGAGCACCATATTAACCTGGCAATTCGAGTTTATATGCATTACCCCCTATCTTGCTCACAATTTTAAATGGTCCATCACACCTAGGCATTAGCTTGTTTTTCCTTTGATTAGGAAATCGTTCCTTCCTTAGATGTAACCATACTAAATCACCCTCCTTTTATGTGTGTTGAACTTTGTTCTTGTTAGCTCTTGTCTTGTAGATATCATTCACATGCTCAATTCTTGCTCTAACCTGTACATGTAACTTCTGCATGTATTCAATTTTAGCTGAAGCATCTTTATGAACGAGCTCACCTTTGGGAATAGCAACGAAATCAATGGGTAGTTTGGAATTGACTCCGTAAACAACTTCAAAAGGTGAATGCTTAGTTGCATATGTAGGTGAACGATTATAAGCAAACTCTGCATGAGCTAACTTCAAGTCCCAATCTTTTTGTGTCTTGCTTTCCAATCCACGAAGTAGGACGCCTAGTGTTCTGTTTGTGACCTCAGTTTGACCATCTGTTTGTGGATGATAAGAAGTACTGAAGAATAGTTTCGTTCCTATCAAATGCCACAATGATTTCCAGAAATAATTCATGAATTTCATGTCCCTGTCACTCACAATTGTTTTTGGCACCCCATGTAACCTGACATGTCTCGAAAATACAAGTCTGCAACATTCACAGCATTATCGGTCTTGTGACAAGGTATGAAATGAGCCATCTTTGAAAACCTGTCAACCACAACCATTATAGCATCCTTTTGCCTTGCAGTTCTAGGCAAACCAACTATAAAATCCATAGAAATAGCATCCCAAGGGGCTTCTAGCACTGGCAAGGGTGTGTAGAATCCTTGATGGAAGGATGCTTTTGCATTCTGACAAACAACACACTGTGAAATAACTGCTTCAATATCTGCAATCATTTTAGGGCAATAGAAATGCTCCTGCAACATTGTCAATGTTTTTGTAATGCCAAAATGACCTGCAATTCCACCCCCATGCGCCTCTCTGACGAGCAATTCACGAATACTACACTCAGGGTTGCACAGTAGATTCCCTTTGAATAAGAATCCATCATGTAGCACATAAGACCCCATTGACCCCTTTGTAATTTGTGAATATGTAGGACCAAAATCGCCATCTTGCTCGTAATATTGTATAATTAACTCCAAACCAAGCAATTTGAAATTAAGAACACCAATTAACGCATAACTCCTTGATAGAGCATCAACAACCACATTAGATTTGCCTTCTTTATACTTTGATAAAATGTGAAAAGACTGCAAAAATTCAACCCACTGAGCATGTCTTGGATTGAGTTTATGTTAGCCATTGATATGCTTCAGAGCTTCATGATCAGAATGCAATATAAAGTGACTTGGTCGCAGATAATGACTCCAATGATCCAATGCTCGAACAACAGCATAGAATTTCTTATCATAGGTAGAGTAGTTCAACCTTGCTCCATTCAATTTCTCACTAAAATAAGCTATAGGCCGCTTACCTTGAACCAACACTACACCAATTCCCATGCCACTAGCATCTGTCTCAACTTCAAAAGGTTTCGAAAAATCTGGTAAGGCTAAAATAGGAGCTTGACAAAGCAACTCCTTCACCAATTCGAATGCCTTTTGCGCATTTCTAGTCCATTCAAACTTCTCTTTATTCTTCTTAATACACTCGGTCATAGGAGCTACTACAGAAGAGAATTTTTTCACAAATCTTCTATAGAAAGAAGCTAAACCATGGAAAGCACGCACCTCGGTCACAGATTTTGGAACTGGCCATGATCTAATAGCTTCCACTTTCGAAGGATCAGCTGAAACACCATCCTTAGAAACAATGTAGCCTAGAAACGTCACACTAGTTACCATGAAGGAGCACTTTTCAAGCTTAGCATACAACTTCTGCTTCCTCAAAGTTTCGAACACTTCTCTTAGATGCTGCAGATGATCTTCAACACTTGCATTATACACCAGTATATCATCCAAGTAGACAATCACAAACTTTCCAATGAAAGGCTTCAAAACTTCATTAATCAATCTCATAAAAGTACTAGGAGCATTAGTAAGACCAAAAGGCATAACTAACCATTCATAGAGTCCTAGCTTAGTTTTGAATCTTGTTTTCCATTCATCGCCGTTTTTCATTCGAATTTGATGATAACCACTCCTCAAATCAATCTTAGTAAACACTTGTGAGCCAAATAATTCATCCAATAAATCATCCAAACAAGGAATAGGAAACCTGTACTTGATGGTGATGTTGTTCACAGCTCTAGAATCAATGCACATTCTCCATGATCTCCCTGACACACCCTCTTGCCATCAATTCTTCAATCTGATGTTGAATCTCCTTAGTTTCTTCTGGATTGCACCTGTAAGCTGGTTTATTAGGAATCTGAGCTCCAGGAACCAAGTCAATTTGATGTTCAATTCCTCTGATGGGGCGGCAACCCTGGTGGCAATTCATCAGGAAATATATCTTGAAATTCGTACAGTAAGGGGTGCAACTCACGAGGGATGCTTGTTGCTTTCTCTTGCACTTCCTTAGCCATCAACACATAGAATTTCTCACAAATCTTCACCTCTTGCACCATGGCCTTCTCATCAATCAACAAAACACCCTTTTTGTTGCTCACATCTTTCGAAAATTTCGAGCCTTCCAAAGGTTTCAACGCAACTGGTTTACCTTGTGCCTGCTTTCTAATGATGTATATATTTGTTCTACCATCAAACTGTACAAAGCTATCATACTGCCATGGTCTTCCAAGCAATATATGACACGCATCCATATACATCACAAAGCACTTGATCATCGAAATTGCCAATCTTAACACTAACCAGAGCTTGTTTATTTACCTTGACATCACTTGTGTTACTAAGCCAATGTAACTTGTAAGTTTGAGGATGTTCATTGGTAAGAATCTCCAGTTTGTTGATCAATACAATAGAGACCACAATAGTGCAACTACCTGAATCAATGATTAGATCACACAATCTTCCTAGAACATTGCACCTGGTGATGAAAATCTTTTCTCTTTGGTTCTCTGTAGGTGGCGCAACTTTGGATTGCAAAACCCTTCGGAGAACTAGACTCTGGCCATCCACTTCAGTAGTAATCTCTTCAATATCCTCTCCTTGTGTGTCATAATTCACGCCATCTTCTTGTTGTTGACATTCATTCTCCTCTTCTTCAAAGTCTACATCATCTGCCCAATTTCGAGTAGTATGAACTCTTGAATGTGGACAATCCTTTTGAATATGACCTTAACCTTTGCACTTGAAGCATGTACGTTGATTAGGGTTTGGAAGTTTAGTAGCAGAGCCTTTATCCTTGATATACAGAGGAGGTTTAGAAGTGGAATCGAAATTTTTCTTATAAGGAACAATGACACCTTCTTTCTTTACAAAGGGTTTCGAAAAAGTGACTGTTTTTTTCGACAATTGCTTCTCAACCACTAATGGAAAAATGACCGTTAGTAACGCCGTATTAGTATCGTTTGTGTAACAAATGATGCTAACAAAGACGTATTAGTATCATTTATTACAAAAACGATATTAATAGGGAACCTATTAGTATCGTTTCTTAAAAAATCGATACTAATAGGTTCAATATTGGTATCGTTTTTGCTAGAAACGATAATAATAGGAATAATATTAGTTTCGTTCTTGTAAAAAGAAAAACTCATACTATGCCTAATCCTACATTCAAAAACTAACACTACTTATTAGTATCGTTTTCATAAACAAACGATACTAATAATGCTTAACAAAATAACCTACCAACCCTTCACCCTCAAAAAAGGCGCACATTCCATTTGAAAAAATAATTATGAGTCTTTCATTTGTCTCTCACAATAATCATCACTCTCAATTCCTACCCAGTAACACCACCGCGACAACACTCAAACAACCCCTTTCATAACGCTCAAACCACCATCTTTCGAAGCCCTAAATCGAATTTTTAACCATATACAAAACTCTTAAGTTGAGTTACGAAATTCAGAATTTGATGTTTTGATTTGGTGTTTTGGATGTTGGTGTTTCATATTGGGGAGAAAATGCTTCATTATGAATATCTTACAGTTTCGCATAATGCTGACGTCTCTCACACTCTCACCAATTCGAAGTTAAGTCAGTCCAAAAGATAGGGTTTTGAATGTTATCAAAGGAGAACAAAGGTAATCGTGTTTGTTGATTTCGATTTAGGTTCTCATCTTGGATTTTTGATGTAGGGTTTTAATTTAGAATTTTGTTTGTTGATTTCGATTTAAGTTGTCATTTTAGGCTTTGAGGTTTTCAATTTGTATCTGTTGATCTCCAGTTAGGTTGTTGTTAAAGACTTAGTTTGGGGAAAAAAATAAAGCATGTCTTATATCCTAAATTCATGGATAGTTTTTTAATTGGTTGTTGTACATATTTTTTATTTAATTGAGTGCCTTTTGTTTGATTTTTCCTCTATTCTGGTAATTTGAATATGATATATGTTGATTGAAAATGTGCAAATTTTCTAACCGTTAACATAAGATTCATAATGGAAATGCCATTAGTTTTTACAAAAAAAAACATAGTTCTTACAATTTTTATTAGAGATAGTATCCAATTTAATCAGTCCAAAAGCATTTTTTCAAATTTTATCAAATATCATTGTGTTTGTTGCTTTTCATTTAGTTGTACCATGAGGTGCCCTCTAATGTGCATTCTATTCCCCTTCTAGTATGGCCAATGGGTTGGGGGTGACCCAGCCCAACCCTAACCCAGCCCGCCAAATGACCCACATGGGTCAGGCCCACTTGACCCACGACCCAACCCAGACCAGCCCACCAACTAAGGGTGTGGGTCATGGATCGTGTTTTTCTAACCCGGCCCAATTAGCCCTAATTTGCCAACCCAGCTCACCCTAATTCACCACATAATCGGCCCAACCCATAACCCAACCCAGTTCAATTTGCCGCGCCAACCCAACCCAACCCATGAACCAGCCCCCCCACCCCCACCCACCCCTTTTTATTATAGTTTTATTATTATTTTTTAATGTAAGTTATGTAATATATGTACAAATAATATTTATGTAATTTTTCTTCTTTTATTTAATATTGTGTTGTAACTTTCCAAGTTGTGAATTTATTTCAATTTTTATTTATTTGATCAATTAATTTTGTATTTTAAGATGTACAAATTTTACGCTAAAGTTAATAAAATAATATTTTCATAGATTAAGCTCATTATTATATCAATACTTAAGATATAAAAAAGAATGAAATCAATACTTGGTTATTTTTAATGTTATGTCATTATTTAATTTCATGTATTGATTAATTTCATTACTTATAATTTTGCAATTTAACTAAGTTATGTTAGTCCAATAACCCATGAAACTTAGCCCAATCCAGTTCAACCAATCGACCCATAACCCAACCCACCAAGCCAGCCCGTCAACCCAACCCATTGACCCATGCCCTAACCCACCTAACCCGATCCTCCAACCCATGACATAACACAAACCAACCCAGCCCACGAACCCATCAACCCAGCCCAACCCAACCCGCTCCCCAACCCACCTCAACCCACATGGTTTGTGCGTGGGTTTAGATTAACCCAACCCAACCCAACCCAGCCCGATTCGCCAAACTAGTGGGTTGAACACGGGTCATAATTTCTCAACCCAACCCGCCTCTCAACCAAGCCCAGCCCAACCCAATTCGCCCGTGGCGGTATGTATCCCCTTCCATGTTTTTAGTTGCTACATTAGTGTAATTGATGAAATGCTGAATTTCAGCAACAAATGAAGAAGAAAAATAGGAAATAATAGAGGTTTTATGAAGAAGATGAAGAAGAAAATACAGAGAAAGTTTAGAATGAGAAAGCATTAGTGAGGGAAAGAAACTTCTTCATGGTTTTAATTTTGTTACAAAAGTCATTTATATACACTAATGCTGACATCACAAGTAACAACTTATTACATCACTAATAACAAACTTGTAACTAATTCTGTTAGACTAACTAAGGGTGAGATGACTATTATGTATGATACAAAATATACACTATACATACACAATACACTATACACCGATACTCCCCCTCAAACTAGGATCTACTAATCCTAGTTTGGACAAAAGCTGTTTAAAGTGAGGAGAAGGCAAGGCTTTAGTAAACAAGTAAGCTAGTTGTTGTGCAGTAGGAAGATACACCAACTGGATTAATCCCTCTAGAACTTTATCTCTTGTAAAGTGAACATCAATCTCTATATGCTTGGTGCGTTCATGATGAACAGAATTTTTAGCAATATGTATAGGTGACTAGTTATCACAGTGCAGTGTGACTGGAGTAAGATTGGAAACCCCAATCTCTTGTAACAGATTTACTACCCAAGCTACTTCACTTGAAGCTGCAGCTAAGGCTCTATACTCTAATTCAGAGGATGATTTAGAGACTACTGTTTGTTTCTTGCTTTTTCAAGCAATAGAAGATTTTCCTAAAAGAAGCAAGTAGCCAGTAACTGATCTCCTTGTATTGGGACAAGAAGCCCAATCTGCATAAGAGAAGGCTGTTAGAGACAAAGAACCTTCTGCTGAAAGTAAGATACTCTGACCAATAGTACCAGCCACATATCTCAACACATGATGTAAAACCTCCAAATGAGTAGTCCTAGGGCAATGTAAAAATGGACTTAGAGTATGAGTCAAGAAATTCAATTTCCCAACTAGAGTTCTGTAATGACTAGGGTCTGGACAGATTTCACCAGCTTCTTAGAGTAATTTCAAGTTAACAGGTAAAGGTGCAAGGGCAGGAACTGTAATATCCATTGCACAAACATCTAAAAGTTCTTGAGTTAACTTCTTTTGTGTGACAATCAGCCCTTCATTAACCTTAGTGACTTCCATACCAAGGAAAAAATTTAATTCCCCTAAGTCTATGATGCTAAAAGCCTTATGGAGAAGAGTCTTATAATGTGTAATAAGATTGAGATCACTTCCAGCTAGAATGATATCATCCACATATACAACAGCCAAGGTAATATGCCCTGAAGTTCTAAGAATGAACAATGAATGGTCATATTTAGACTGAACAAGTCCATAGGATAATAACTCAGTGGTGAGCTTAGAATACCATTGTCTGCTGGCTTGTTTCAACCCATACAAGGACTTTTTGAGCTTACACACCTTATTATGTGGATTAGGAAGACCCTTAGGCATTGCCATATATACCTCTTCTTTCAAATCCCCATGAAGAAATGCATTATTAACATCTAACTGATGTAGAAACCAGTTATGCTGAGTAGCCAAGGCTAAAATGCACCTAACTGTTTGCATTTTTACGACTGGAGAAAAAGGTTTCTTCAAAATCAACACCAAACTGTTGAGTAAAACCTTGAGCAACCAACCTAGCTTTGTACCTCTCCACAGTAACATCCCATGTATCATTTTCTTGAAGAGCTTGAAGCTCCTTTTGCATAGCTTCTATCCAAACATCATGTTGAGCAGCTTGATTATAGGAATGAGGTTCAGTAAGAAGGAATTGTGAATGAAAAGACTGTGCAGATGATGGCAAGGAATTATACTGAACCAAATTGCACCAATGATGGCTTACAACTGAATTACATTGGTAGTCTTGAAGATAAGATGGAGGTTTGTGGACTCTAGTGGAATGTCTCACTGGTTGAGCAGGAGGTAAATTCAATAAGAAAATGAGAGGGATCAGTAATAGGATGAGAAGAAGGAGAGGTAGAAGAGGAAGAAAAATCAAACGAAGAAGAGGAGGAAACAGAATGTTCAGAAGAAAAGGAGGGAGAAAATTTTGATTCTGAAAAGAAAGAATCCTGAAAAACATCAGGAATTAAATCATCATCATAAACCATAGAAGAAGTAGTGAATGTAGGTAAGAAAATTGAATTCAAAGGAAAGGAAGAAGAAGAGGATAGATGAAAAGGAAAGTGTGACTCATAGAAATGAACATCCCTAGAAACAAAAATGGAATGAGTTACTAAACTAAGGACTTTGTAGCCCTTTTTCCCTGCAGGATACCCTAGAAAAACACAAGGAATTGCTCTAGGATCAAATTTAGACTTTAAGGGTTTAGTATTTGTAACATAGCATAAACAACCAAAGGGCTTAAGCAATGTTATATCAGGTTTGTGATTGTGCAAGATCTCATAAGGAGTTCTGAATTTCAGGGGTTTTAAAGGCATCCTGTTTAACAAATTGGTTGCACACAAAATTGATTCTCCCCAAAATTTTGCAGGCAATTTAGCTTGAAAGAATAAAACCCTAGCTGTCTCTAAAAGATGTCTATGCTTTCTTTCAGCCACACCATTCTGATGTGGTGTGTGAGAACAAGAAGTTTCATGTATGATACCCTTAGAATCATAAAACTGTGTTATTGGTCCCTTAGTCAATTCTTTGGCATTATCAGACCTTATGCACAAAACAATAGCACCAAACTAAGTTTCAACATGCTTAACAAATTTTTGTAAAACATGCACAGCATCAGACTTATATTTAAGAAAATGAGTCCAAGTAGTTCTAGTAAAGTCATCAACAATGGTTACAAACTGATGAAAACCATTATGTGTGGAAATCTTATAAGGACCCCAAAGGTCTACATGTAGTAATTGAAAAGGAGCAACGGTTTTAATAGAGCTCAAAGGAAAAGAAAATCTTGTTTGTTTAGCTACAGGGCAAACAGCACAAAAGAAATGTGAATCATCTGTTGTAATACAATTTGGTACTAAAAGCTTTATTTGGGAGATAGGAAGATGCCCTAATCTCAAATGCCACAATTGAAGAGTAGTAAGAGGACTAGATTGAGCTGATACCAAGCCAGTAGCAAAAGAAGAAGGAAATGAAGAAGGAGCATGATATAAACCACCAGAGACTCTACCAAGTAGAAATGGAGGTGTGGCCAAGCGGAGGTCCTGAACAAAACACTCATTATGAGTGAAAATAACTTTGCAATGCATATCAAGACAAAGCTTATGCACATAAATAAGATTGAATTTAAAATCTGGAACATGTAAAACATCATTTAGACTCAAACCATTAGGCAAAAGTATGGTGCCTTTGTGTGCAATAGAGACTGAGCTGCCATTTGGTATAAGAATATGACTGTTTGAACCATAAACAGGCTTATAACTACTGAACTTTGATAGATCATTGCACATATGATTTGTAGCTCTTGAATCCAGAATCCAAGAATTGTTAATACAAGAAAGTAAGCAAGAAATACCTGCTAATTGTGACTGTGCAAGATGATCAGTAGAAAGAGAAGATTGATCAGAAGCCACTGATCTATGTTTGTTTAACAAGTTCACCAGATAATTGTATTGCTCCACAGTAACATAAGCTGGTAAACTTTGAGCATGTTGCTGCAAAGATGATTGAGCAGGCACTGAATTCATAGAATCCATTGGAATGACTGGATTATGTTGAGCTGCTGCAACAACCTTCTTTTCCTTAAAACCTGGAGGGTATCCATGCAGCTTAAAACACCTTGAATGAGTATGTCCTGGTTTTTGACAGTGTGTATAGAAATATGTTGTGTTGGCTGGCCTTTTGTAAACACCTCCTTGATAACCTGGTGAACCTCTCCCAAAAGAAGTAACATGAACTGCTGAAGTAGCATGTTGTGTAGAAACAATAGAGGGTTGACTTCTACCAAAAGAATTAGATTTATATCCTTTATTCTGAGTGGAATCAGGCTTATGAGGCAGTGCAGCTAAAGCTACAATATCAACTTGTAAATTGTGAATGAGATGCTACTGATACAATCTCCTTATCTCTTTTTTCTTGAGAAAACAGTTTATATGCTTGTGAAACATTTGGCAGAGGATTCATAAGCATAATATTGCCTCTAATAGAAGAATATTGTTCATGAAGCTTCATCATGAACTGCATTAACCTTTGATCTTGTTGTTGCCTATAAATCTTCAAAGTAAGATTGCAAGTACACTTGACACAAGTACAAGAAGGCAATGGATTCACAGCATCCATTTCATCCCAAATCACCTTAATCTTAGTGTAAAATCCAGCAATTGAAAAATTATCTTGATGCAGTTCTGCCAATTGTTGTTCAAGTGAAAACAATTGAGCTCCAGATACAACACCAAAACGATCTTCAAGGCCTTTCCACATCTCATGAGCAGTGGTGAAATATAACACACTTCGTGCTATACTCGCATCTAGATTAAATAGTATCCAGGAAATCACTATATCATTACATCTTCTCCATGCTGTATATGTTGCATCTGTAACAGAAGGAACAACTACTTCACCATTTATGAATCCAAGCTTATTTTTGGCAGAAAAAGCAATGATCATTGCTCGTTTCCAATCACAGAATCCAGAACCATTGAACTTTTCAAAAGTAATTTGCTGTATTGTATGATCAGAAGGATGAATATAATAAATGCTGCTTGGATCTTGAGTTGGTGGAAGTGCTCTTGAATTTCCAGAAGAAACATTTGATTCATCAATTATAGCCATGATTTAAGAAAAAATTGTATGAAATTTTCGCAAATTTTTGATAAAAAGAATGAAGAAGAGCTAAAATCAGACTGAAGAAACTGTTGTTTGATCGTCTTTAGGTTCTGATACCATTATGAAATGCTGAATTTCAGCAACAAATGAAGAAGAAAAATAGGAAATAATAGAGGTTTTATGAAGAAGATGAAGAAGAAAATACGGAGAAAGTTTAGAATGAGAAAGCTTTAGTGAGAGAAAGAAACTTCTTCATGGTTTTAATTCTGTTACAAAAGTCATTTATATACACTAACGCTGACATCACAAGTAACAACTTATTACATCACTAATAACAAACTTGTAACTAATTATGTTAGACTAACTAACTAAGGGTGAGCTGACTATTATGTATGATACAAAATATACACTATACATACACTATACACTATACACCAATAGTAATAAACTATTCCAGAAGCTTGCAGCTGTAGAATGGCTAAATGAGATGTGCTTGACTGAACTTAGATTGACTCCTGTGTCAGTTTTTTGTACGTTTTTTCGAATGCCCTTGCTACTCTCTCAGCTGAATGTCTGAAACCCGAATCCTTGATAGTTCGTATGTTATTCAGTATACGATGATTAAAGGTTGCAATGGTAATAGATTATGAAGTATTTGCCAAGGGATCAATTTTTCATGGTAATGAAACTCCACTGTGCTGCTGTGCAGCACGAGTTGTTCATAAACATCCATTATCTAAGCGGGAATGAATGCTAATGGTAAGCTTTGATATGTGAAGTAAAGGGGATATTTGGGGGTTAATATTTCGACAACCATTACCATAGACGGTTGCATGAGTTACTTAATAACAATATTGAACTACAAATCATCACTACTACTACGATTTAAGTAACCTACCATTAATTGCTGACGATATATTTATAAGAAAATCATAATTTTGAAGAATGGGGAAAAGTGAGAAATGTTGATTTGAATATTTGATGGGTGTTAACTACTTTGGATGTGGCCGCACTGTGCTGTTGCGTGTTGGACTAATGATGGAGTGGGACTGAGGAGCTGCATTTTTTTAATTTTTTTATTATGAAGCTCGTTATTTTGCTTGTGAGATGCTTAAATTACCCAAGACACAGTTCAGGAGGGAAGATTTCGTTGCATAGTTGATGAAGCCTGATTGCCTCTTCCCTCCCCTTAATTGACTGGAAAAAAATGAACAAGTAAAAATATATGGTGACAGTTTCTGATCCTTCTTAAGTCGTTTTTTTGGATAATTAGTTTTCAAATGTTGATTAGTTTTTTTGGGGTATTACTTCAGGATGACGGAACAGTGTTGGACTGCTGGCGTCAATCAGAGGCCTACTTTTCTTGATATTTTAAAGAAACTACAGAAAATCAAGGACAATCTTCCACAAGAGAATCAGTGGCACTTCTTTTCTGGATGAGAAGCTCTTGCATTATTGAGCTCATGGTCTGACGACAAGCTAGTTTCTCATACCATCAACAATTGGTTTTATTCAGTTACGTGCAAATGACGATCAAGGTATATTGCCATTCAAGCTTATCTATTGCCTTGTTTTGATTTAAGGTTGTAACACCTACGTTATTAGCTTCCATTGTTTCAACTATATATATAATATATATATTCAATTGGATTATTAGCTAGCATATGTCAAATTGTAGACAAAAGTTAATCTTGTTCTAACGTCTAAAAATATAGGCATACATATATTCATTCTGATCTTCATCAAGTAACTATATTGAAACATTGATTGATGATTTGGTTACCAAAGATGTTCGAGAACATTAGCATTTGAGACCTCATGTCTTATGTGCTCAATACTTTTAGTTTCTTGGATTAGAGATTAATTAGAAAATTTTCTTGTTCTTTTTAAAACAATATTAACAACCAAAGTTTTGTGGAGTTGTAAAAAGCAAGATGAGATCAGACATTTCCATATTATATTCTAGTATAATCTTTTGATCTCTGTCTAAATTTGCTTTGAATTCTTCTTCTTAACACCAGTACTAGCTAGCAGCAACCTCGAGCTTAGGGTGTTTTTCGTCTTCGCTAGAATCGAGCCAATTATGAGGATGGTAATTAAAAAACGGCATTAGTACCATCAAATGAAATAATCAGTACCACCAATTGAAACAAAGTGATCATATAACCTGGATAATATCTAATCAATCACTGTATCAGCCAATGTTCACCTTCTTATTTTTTTTCATTAGGAAAACGTGAAAACGAAGCATCCGAGCCACCTATTTTGCCTTTTGCTGCTCTACCACTGCCACCACCGTTGTTCACCAATGGTTAACCCTTTTTCCTATCTCTCTCATATGTTGTATTTGTGGATTTTGTTTGATATTTTTGTTGTTTCTTGCGTCCGCTTTTACAGTTTTCTAGTTTTGCCATTAGTTTTTTTTATCCTTGATGAGTTGATGTAATCCTCGCATATGTGTTTTTGTATGGTTTTTTCTTCTTAGTGCTGATGTTTTGGAGCATGCTTTATGTTTAGCTTTTTAAGGTTGTGTTCTCTATCAACTTCATGCTATCTTTTTCTTGAGTTGCCACTATTAAATGAGTTTCCATTTATCCTATCGTTACTATTTTTGCAGTAGTCCTTTGTTTTTTCCTGTTTCTTTCACTGAATTTAGGGATGATAATGTGATTTAAAATTTTAATATGTTGTGACTTGTGTAGCTGTTGAGTTTCATATGGTTTTGCTCACTTTGTATTTGGTTTACAGCTTTTGAATATGAATGAATCGCTATCTGGGTGGAATAACTTGTGGTCTCATATGGTTGTTATGAATTGTTTGTGTCATGAATTACAATGACTTCTGGTAACACTTGAAAACTCAGCGTAAACAGTCAAAATTTGGTTGAAATCTAGTGATTGACCTGTTGACAATGAAAGCAGTGAACATATGAGAACTTGCTGCTTTGTGAGGAAAGGCAAATTAAATAGATGGTTACAATTAAGAAGTCATAATCAAGATTTTTTGCTTACTAGTTTGTTACTTCTGAGAGTGATGATGATAATCGAAACATACTATTTTGATCCTGCACAACTTTTCAGATTATGCACACTAATCATCTCTCAGAATGCAGCTAGTACTCAAATTATTAGCTTGCCTCTGCAGTTCATGAGTCCATCTTTTGGCTTTCTCGAATGATGCCTACATTATATAAACACTATAATCATATCAGATATAGCTCAAGTAAAATTAATTTGCCAAACTATATACTGTATTTGCTTATTCATAAACAGGAAGATTATTCATGTGTTAGTAATACTGTAGACAATGACAGCTGCAGCCAGCAGCATGATAGTACATAGGAGCTAAGCTAAGGTATCGCTCTTGTCCTACAGTGTCACATATATCAAGCTTAACGGTAATAATCGTACTAAGTTCTCATGCTCTCTCCATTTCCACTACAGGCTTGGTTCAGAGAACTTCCATCTAGGGTTTTAGATCCTTCGGAACCTGAGGATGTTATGCAGTGTCAGACTGAAGAAGATTGTATTGAATTCGTCACTTTGCTTCCTGCTACATAAAGTGCTCTTCTTGATTAGGCCATCAGCTTGATGCCTGATGTAGTTCAAGAAGAACTATTCAATAAGATGAATGCTCACAACATTGCTGTGGCTTTTTTGTATTGGAAGATAGTGAGCTTTAGCTCCTCCAAATCAACAACACTTTGATGATTTATGTATATGTAATTGTTTTTCTGTATCGAATTGAATAATTTGTTATATTATAATGGTTTTCTGTAATAATTTAATATAATTAATGTTGTTATTATTTTAATTTATTATTAAAGCTAAATATTATTTTTTTAAATAAAAAAACAATATTAGTATCATTTTGAAGGAAAAATGTTACTAATTGCTTTTTTGTTAATGACAAAAACACCCTATTAGTATCCTTTATTCAGTAAAATGATACCAATAGCCCAGCTATTAGTATTATTTGTTTAGAGAAAGGATGCTAATAGCCCGGCAATTAGTATCTTTTTTTTGAAAAACGATACTAATAGCCATAAACCCAAGATACTAATAGGGTGTATTTCCACTAGTGAACCCTAGATGCAACCTTGCAAACCTCATCAAAAGTCCAGTATGGTTGTAGTTCCACTTTTTCTCTTATTCTTTCATCTAGACCAACAACATAACGAGCAACTTGATGATCCTCCTTATCTTCTACATCGCAGATGGTAATGAAGTTGAGGAATTCAGGTGTATATTCTTCAACTGATTTTCGATCTTGCTTAAAAGTATGCATCTTTATAAAATTACCTTGCTCATAATCTTGAGGAACAAAATGTCTACTCATCTCCTTCTTCAGTTTCGTCCAAGTAGATACTTTAGACTTCCCATCCTTCCTCCTTTTCCTTTGCATACCTTCAAGCCATAAACTAGCTAAACCAGTTAACTTCAGTTCTGCAACCTTAAATGATTTTCGATCATCATACTCCTTATATTTGAAAATTCATTCCATTCTTCTTAGACAAACCAGGAACTTTTCAGGATCCAAACTTCCATTGAATTCAGGAATATCTAGTTTAAGATTTCGATCATCATCCTTACGCCTATCCTTCTTTTTGCGTCTACTCACAGGTTCGTCATTGTTAGAACTTGATGAGTACCTCTTTCTTGGTTTGCGTGCACTTCTTAAACTTGATTGCTCATCATCAGAACTAGAACTTGACTCCCCTTTGCTTCCATCCTTGGGTTTGCTAGGGGACTTCAATTTTTCGGCAAAATCCTTCATGGTAGCCTCTAACATAGCCTTCAACTCCTCTATGTCTTTGCTCAATTCTTCAGTAGTAATCTTAGGAGTATTCACTTCATTAGCTGACAAGATTGCACTTGTTTAAACAATGGGATTATGCAATAACCTTGAGGATTAATTTCCTCTCAACGAGAGCACCAAAAGTTGATGTGATTAATGATAGAAAATCGCCAACCACACAAGGATAGAAAACTAGTTCGGTTTTCTCTAAAGCAAAGCACCAAGAAAAACGATGTAGGTTGAATAATTTTGTAAATTGATTAAAGCTATGCACCCTCAATTCTTAAAATTATCATCACAAGAGTCTAAAGCCTATGCACCAACTCTCAATATGCTCGAATATTCCTCACACTCGAAAATTCTCACACCTCCGATTTTTATGTTTGTTTTGTAGAAAACAAATAAAACTTAAACAATAATGTTTATTGAATTCTCTAATCTGAATTTTACAAACTACTGTTGAGATTATTTATAAGCATGATCATCAACAAAATCCTAAAAAAATTAAGCTAAAATACACGAACAAACAAAGGGAAAAATCGTCCCCCCCCCCCCCCCC
>PYUH01003991.1:886550-1021820 GCA_016808085.1 Suaeda aralocaspica
TCCCCCCCCCCCCCCCCCACACACACACACATGATTCACAAGATAAGATTGCCACATCAGCACTACATGTCATTCTTATCTTGCTAAGAAACTCTAACAAACTATACCTGGAAAAAAAAAACATCCTAAAAAAATTTCTAAGACCTTGCTAAACAAGATTATCCAGCAAAATCCACCCAAGACTCTCAAAAAAACACGTTGTCCAGCAGCCATGAAGATCGACACAAAAACACGCCACACAACCTTTCTCGTTTATGCGCATTTTTCAAGAAAATGTGTAAATCTTCAAGAAACTCTTCAAGATTCGATATTTTAATCAAGAAACCTTCAAAAACGTATTTTCCTCGACCTGTAGATAGAATATGATGCATAATGCTCCACTAGACTCAAAACAATTATAGCCTGAAATGAGAAAAACCCTATCACCTAAAGTGGAAGAAAACTCATAGGCAAAAACCATCTTATTCCCCTAATTCCGCCATTCTTTCCTTTGCTTCAAATGATCTAGTAAATTCGTGTGTCACCATAAACACCCATGATGATGTCTTTGAAGATCCCAAAAGCCTTAAATCTCCATAAGCTATTATTTTCCCCATACTTGCATCATTTTTAGAAGCCATTATCAAACCTTCGAAGTTATCACTTGGTTTCGTATCATTTATATATTTAACTTAATTTATACGTATTTGGCTTAGTTTTCTAATTGTTTGACTGTTTGGCTTTGACTTTTGACTCTGACTTTGACTTGTCTAATGGGAGGGTACCGACTTTCCCCCAAAAAAAGAAAATAAAAAAAATAGACTCAGACTAGAAACAAGTGAAATGGGCATGGAAATCGAGGAAGGCGTGCACGAAAAACGAGGCAAGATGCAAAAGGTCAAAAATAAAATAAAAAGGGAGGTCTGCGCCTAAGCGCTCGTCCAACGTTGTGGCGCTCCTCCATTTTTATTTATGGCAACTATTGAGCTATATATACAACCCTTCTACTTCCTTGAACTTCCTCATTCGACCGACGAGTGACGATCTTGAGAGCTTTTCTTTGAGAATTTCGAAAGTTTAGAGTGGTTTTGCAATCATCATGGTTAGGAGCTTTGAAGTTGTTTGTGACAAGTGGCTTTCGGCGCTCAATCTGGAGGAGAAAGGTTTGCTGAATGTAATACCCCATATTTTTACGTAGTTTAAGGAGTTAATTTCATATTTTATACGTATGTTTTAGTATTTTTATTGAGAAATTAAGTTCAATAAAAATATTAAAGAAAGGAAATTTAAATTAATATTAAATCAAAGTAATTATTTTATGTATATAAATAATATTTCATGCTATGTCAAGTTTTATTAAATATTTTGAAAAGTTTCTAAAAATGGAATTTTTAGAGTTTCCTAAACTGTTTTAAAATAAAGGCACAAAAGTAATTTCAAATATTAAGGGTAATTATGTAATTGCGCCAAATCCTACTTTGGGGCCAATAAATGCCCCTTAAAATACCAAAAATTCAGGTTTATATTGCAATCTAGAGATTTATGATTTCACAAAAAAAAAATAGAGAGAAAAAAAAAGGGTGTTTGGGATCTCCGAAAATTTTTTTTTTTTTTGGACGAGCTCCTCCCTTCGCTCGTTTCTGGTCTTCCTCGTCACCAGCCACCTCGCCGCGCGCCGCCCTGCTGCCGGCCACCACCCTTTCTTCCTCCCCTATTTTGGTATTTCCGAATCTCTTAAAAAAAAATTTCATCTTCTTTTCTTTTAATTTAATCTTGCACAGTTCATGTTTATAATTGTGTTTGATCATGTTTTTATGATTTTAATCTTGGTTAATAAAGTTATGTTTATGTTCAAAGTATGAATATATAAAGTTGATCATGAAATTTTAAATTAGGGTTTATGAAATTATGAAATTATGAAATTCATGGTTTTATGGTTTTTAATGATTTAAACTTCTATATATATTATGATCATGAATTATTTTAGTATGAAGTTGTAATGTTTTTATGAAGTTTAGATTTGTTTTTAAGGGGTTTTAAGTTGTTTAATATTGCTGTCAAATTTTTATAACATGAAAACTAAGAGTAAAAATATTATGAACGTGTTTTACTTCATGAAAAATTATTTTAAAGCATAGATTAGATGTATGAAGATGAAAATAGATTGTGAAAGGGTTTTATGCTAGATTTATGATGTTTAGATGAGTTTTGAATAAATAAATAAAGCCGTGAATTTTTGTTAACACGGGTTTATGCACAATAAAAATAGTAACATGTGAAATTAGTAGTCATAATTATTTTTAATTCATCTATTTATTGTATGATGATCTTAGGACATGACTATAGTGTTTTATGATCAAAATATGATATTTAGAATGGTTTTAAATTGTTTTTTAGAAATTTTATAAAGCTACCATTTTTGGAAAATTACCAAAAGTCAAGTGTTTTGTAAAAGAAAAATTAAGCTAAAGTATGGAATTGAGTAGAGACCATATAGGGAACTTTTTGGACAAGTTTCCAACATAAAAAGTTAGTTTAGAGTTATCATAGAAGCTAGTCAACAAGGTTTTAATTTAGTTTTGATTTTCTCTATGTAGGAGAATTCGAGCTAGTTGACTTTTAGGAGTTGTGGCGGATCACCACTACAATACTAGGTACGTAAGTACTACAATACCTTGAGTGTGAACAACCGGGGGGGGGGGTGGGGTGGGTTGGGTGGGTGTTGGGTTGGGTTGGGGGGTGTTGTTTGTTTTGGGTGGGTGTGTTTTTTTTTTTTTTTGGTTTGATTCTTATGTATACATATATCTATGACTTTTAATTGGGATAAGACACTGTGCTTTTTTATATTTTTAATGCGTTGGAATTCCGTCACTTTATGTGACATAGGAAATACCTTCTTGGATTTCCTCCCAACTTGATGCCCAATAGGGAAATTTTAAAGGAAAGGAAACCCGTTCGATGAGAAATCCAAAGTTTAAATATAATAGGTAATTTGGTATGAGTTGAGGCTATGCACAGGTGAAGAGTAGTCAACGGTAAGAATTGTGTGTGATGTACTTTTGTTCTATTTTAATATTAATGACGTTTTGCATAGTGATTGGTATTTATGTACTCAGCTTTGCTGATTGTGTGTTTTGTGTGCATGGCTTTGTCTTTGACTTGGCCCTACGATGACCCACTTGATGGCGAGTAGTTGTCTAAAATAAGAGAAAGCTACAGGTACAAGCGGGCATAAGTCCATCATGCTTGGCGGGAGTGAGAGTGCTTGCATCGTAGTTTTCTTAGTTTGTTGCTCTAAAGAATTGTTAGCTATTTATTATTTGATGTTGACTTTTGTTTTGAAGTTTATAGTTTATTTGGTATTGAAGGGCCATTAATATGGTGCCGAAGTGTAATAAAGATTTATTTTGGTTTTCTTTTTGGTTTTGACTTGGTTTGTTTTGAGTTTATTTTTAAGTTTCATTTTGAGTTTTAATTTGGTTTTGGTTTTTATAGACTTCCGCTGCAGTACTTTGATAAAAGCCTTAGCTGGTATCACGGTGGCAGTATTACTTTGGTTTATCCTAATTAACTAAAAGTTTTCATAATTATTATCCTTTATTTCTATTACAATATTATCCGGAAAATCTAGAGAAGGAAGGTAGGAATTTCCAGGGTGTTACAAAGTGGTTACAAGAGCTTAGTTTGGTTAGTCACAGTTAATGTGTGGTAAAGAAATTTCGGTTAATTAAAGGATACACACGACTATGTTTTTAGAATCACCTTAAATTCAAGATAATTAATATGGTTTTGTTTTGTTCTATGCATGCTGCTATGTGTTGTTATGTGTGAGTCATACTATTGTTAAACCGGTTAATCACATAAAGTGAAAGAGGATTCGCACCAAAACTCTTGGAACGTATATACCTTGAGTATGAACAATGGGGGAGTCGTATGGAACAGAGATCTATGATTTCTAATTAGGGTACAAGACGTTGTAATCTTTTATATTTTTAATTTGCTGGAATTCCGTCACTTTATGTGACATAGTTAATACCTTCTTGGTGTTGCTCACAAGTTGGTGCCCAACAGGGAGATTTTAAAGGAAAGGAAACTCGTTTGATGCGAAATATAAAGTTTAAATATAATAAGTAATTTTGTATGAGTTGAGTCTATGCACAAGTGAATAGTAGTCACCTGTAAGAATTGTGTGTGATGTACTTTTCTTCTATTTTAATATTAATCATGTTTTGCATAGTCTTTTGTATTTATGTACTCAACTTTGCTGATTGTGTGTTTTTTATGCATGGCTTTGTCTTTGACTTGGCCCTACGATGACCCAAGTGATGGCGAGTAGTTGTCTAGATTAAGAGAAAGCGACAGGTACAAGTGGGCATAAGTCAATCATGCTGGGCTGGAGTGAGAGTGCTTGCATCGTAGCTTACTTAGTTTGTTGCTTTATTGACTTTTTAATTAATTTATTATTTGATGTTGACTTTCGTTTTGAAGTTTAAAGTTTATTTGGTTATGAAGGGCCATTAAGATGGTTCCAAAGTATATAAAGATTTATTTTGGTTTTCTTTTGGTTTTTGACTTGGTTTGTTTTGAGTATATTTTTGAGTTTCATTTTGAGTTTTAATTTGGTTTTGGTTTTTAAAAGACTTCCGCTGTAGTACTTTGGTAACGGCCTTAGCCGTTATCACAGTGGTAGTAATACTTTGGTTTTTCCTAGTTAATTAGAAGTTTTAATAATTATTATCCGTTATTTATATTGTAATATTTTCCGGAAAATCTAGAGAGGGAAGTTTAGGAAATTCTAGGGTGTTAAAACATTCTTCCATTTACCTTGGGCTAGTCAAAGAGATATTTTAGTGGATCTCCTTTACTGACTATGTGAACGGCGTGAGTGAGCAAGTAATGTCTCAATTTCTTGGTAGACCACACCATTGCCAAGCATAATTTTTCGATGTTAGAATATCTTTCTTCATATTGTAAGAATTTTTTGCTCAAGTAATAAATGGCATTTTCTTTCCTCTCGATTTCTTGAACTAGCATGATTCCTGCTTGATAAGTTGATATTTTATATGTATTTTATCCCCGATCCCGATTGATTTTTAGCTCTAATACAGCTCTTTTGAGCCATTTCTACTAACTTTTGCTATTTCGAGTGTTTGTTGTGCTTTTTATTAGATTTTACAGGAATCGATGATTTATCGTTGTTTTCCGAGCCTTTTGAAGCACTTGAAGAAGTTAGTGAAGAGTTGAAGTCATTTGGGAAGCTAAACCGAAGACTAGAAGTGTTAAAACGAAGAATTAAAGAAGCAATTAAGGAAGAACGAGCAAAAACCGAGAAACGAAGGCAAAACAAGCCATCCGCCCGGACCGAGGCTGTGCGCCCGGGTGAGGGCTGCACGCCCGGACCCTTCGGGCGGGTGGCTCTGAAGGGGGATTTCTCGTGTTTTTCCCCGTGTTTAGCTTAAGTATTTAAAGATTTGTATTCCTAATTAGTCATTTACGCCTCTTTTGATTTTAGAACCCTAGTTTACTCTAAAATTCTCTCAAAGTGTAGAACTCTATTCAATCATTCAATCAATAATATTCAGGTTCTATTTTAATCTTAATTCTTGTTCTTAGTTATGTTTATTATTATTTTCAATTTATGTTCTTAGTTTTAATAGTTTTATGTTTAGATTTAATTCTCTTGATTGTTGTTGGTATTGTTTAGTTTAATCATGTTTAGTATTTTAATTACTTTTATTGTTTTAGTTTTTGTTTCTTCAATTATGAGTGAGTAGTTCTTTTTCTAGGACTAGGCGATCTATGGATTAATTGGTGATGTTTGCTCATAAATATTAGTTTAACTATTAATGTGCTTGAATTCCTATTGTCAATTGTTATTGCTTTCAATTAAACACTGGCCAGGTTTAGTTGTTAGTTTGATATTGTTGAAATCGATGCCGAGAGGTAAGATTACCACAATTAGATCATAAGGGCAATAGGCAAAACGAGTCTAAGTGAGCGAGAGCCATTAGAAGAGTTTTGAAGGGGACTAGATTCGAGAGAATTAGTGGACCTTAATTCAAGGAAATTGATAATATAATTATTTATTTGTGTGCTATTCTTTGGTTAATCTATGGTGAACCGATGTCCTAGGTTTTGTCATTAATTAAATTCCTTAATCAATTTAGCTTTAATTCTAGTTAATTTCTTGGTCACAATTGTCACTCAAAGGCCCTTTGCACAGTTTAGACTTTTTAGAACTAATAGGTTTAATTGCTTCCCTGTGGATTCGATCCCTACTTCCCTAGCTATATTAGTTAGAGTGGTTAGGTTTA
This sequence comes from Suaeda aralocaspica, assembly GCA_016808085.1. NCBI lineage: Eukaryota > Viridiplantae > Streptophyta > Magnoliopsida > Caryophyllales > Amaranthaceae > Suaeda > Suaeda aralocaspica. Next base: position 892,844 of record PYUH01003991.1, read on the forward strand.
TTTCTGATAGGTGTGCGATAGCCTCATCAAATTTTGGCGCCGTTGCCGGGGAGGCAATTTTTAATTCTAATAGTCGGGTCTATACTATTTTTCTTTTTATTTTACTTAGTCTCAAAGAACTTTTTGGTTCTTTGAGGCAGTTTCTCATCTTTGCTCGGAGTTACATATTGTTCAGGTTTATAGGTTTATGCAAACCAGGCCACCTTCCATCATAACCTACACCTCCAGTATCACAGGCATCACAGAATCCCCCGAGGGACCATGTCAATGCCATTACTTTGAGGAGTGGAACTGCTTATGAGGGCCCGAAAATGCCTATTGATGATGTTAATTCTGATGTTGCAGGTGGAGCTAAAAAGACCAGTGATGTGGTGGTTGAAGATTTGGAGACAGTTCCAGCTAAGGAAACTAAAGCACCTAAGGAGAAGGTAGATGACACATCGATTGATACAATCCCGAGGTCACAGGTTAAGTTACCCTTTCCGAACAGGGTAAAGTAAATTTTTAGATATTGTGAAGAATTTGCAGGTTACTGTTCCATTTACTGATTTCATAACCCAAATTCCTACTTATACCAAATTTTTGAAAGATATTTTAAGCAGGAAACATTAGTTGAATGTGGTGGAGACCGTAGCACTCACGGAGGAGTGCAGTGCCATATTGCAAAATAAGTCACCACCGAAACTAAAGGACCCGGGAAGTTTTTCTATTCCTTGTAATATTGGCCCAATGTTCATTGATAAAGCTTTATGTGATTTAGGGGCTAGTGTTAGTGTTATGCCTTTATCTATTTGTAAAAAACTTGATATGGGTGCTTTAAAGGTTACTAACATCACTTTGCAGATGGCAGATAGGACAGTGAAATGCCATAAAGGTATTTTAGAGGATGTCTCGGTGAGAGTGGGGAAATTTTTTATTCCTGTTGATTTTGTTGTGTTAGATATGGATGAGGATGCTCATATCCCAATTATACTTGGTAGACCTTTCTTACACACTGCAGGTGCTGTTATTGATGTCAAAAATGGAAATTTGAATCTTTCTGTAGGGGTTGATAAAGTCACCTTTAATCTTAATGCTGCATTGAAAAATCCTATAATAGAACAATCATGTCATGCAATTTATACTCTTAATGAAATTGTTCTTAATGACTTGCCTCGATCCCCTAAAAAGGATCTTCTGGAGGCTCCTGTGTGTTTGGATGCTGTTGCAGGTGACAAAGATGGTGTTACTAACAAGCTATGTCAGGATCAAAAGAAAAGGAAATCCCGTCCCAAGAAACGTCGGAAACCTCGAAAACAAACTTCTCATGCTTGTAATATGAATACGAAAAATGATGAGGTTTTTAACAAGGAACGTGAAGCATTTGAGCAACCAATAATTCCTAATTGCTTTGATTATTTAACTAAATGTGGTTCACGTTCACTCTTCGATCCTCCATGAGCTATGAGGTAACATGGTCAAGCTAATGACCTTAAACAAGCGCTTTGCGGGAGGCAACCCGTAATTAGTTTAGTTTTTAGTAGCTTTTTCATTTTTATTTTTTTCAGTTTAGTAGGGACTCTATCTCTTTTCTTAGTTTTGGTAAGGGGAGAGTGAGGTACTAATGAATTCTTCAAGTGTTTCGGTGTGATTACAGGTGCAATTTAGGTGAAAAAAGTGAAAAAAGGACGAAAAAAATCTCACATAGCTGCATGCCCGGACCCCCCGGGCGAATAGCCCTCGTCCCGGGCGCGTAACCCATTTTTCCAAACATAGTTTTTTTTCCAAAATTCCACCTAAATAGCCATTTGCCCGGATCTTCCGGGCGAGCAACCCCCTCCGGGCGCCCAGCTCGCGGCCCGGGCGAATAGACTGTTCACGGCAGATTCAAAAGGTCGATTTTAAACAGTCATAACTTTTTCTCCAGGACGTCCCAGGAGGCGTACGACCTATCATTGGAAAGCCCTTTGTGTCTACGTTCCAATGAAACAAGAATGACGTTAATCCGAATTATATTTTGTGAGATATGATCGAAACAATGAGAGGTGTTCAAATTTCAATCCGTGTATGCTATATGCAATACCATCTACCACTCACGCCTCTTTCTTATCCTTTCACAACTTCATCCTCTCACCCATATACATCATATTACAACCCCAGGACTCCCTAAACCCCTCCACCTTCTCTCTTATCTCTCGCCTTACTTCCTTCAGCATGAGGACATTGCTGAGTCCGGCTTGGGGGAGGTAACTTTATTGCTTTCTTAGTTTAGTTTTTACTGCTTTCTAGTATAGTTTTATTGCTTTTTTAGGATAGTCATATGGTTTGTACTACTTGTTAGAAGTAGGAGTTAACATATGACCAAAAAAATGTACTGCTTTCATAGTTCAGTTTTCTTTTTGCTTTTAATAGTTAGCTTTAGTTGATTGATTGATTGATTGATTGATTGGTTTGATGTAACTTTGTGAATGGTGACTTCCCTGTGCCCCGCATTTTATTTAAAAATGTTTTTGATTGATTTGGGCATGTGATGAGTTTTGTTTTGGAAATTGCCAACTTGGACTTGAACTTGACTTATCTTGAAATGATTTCTAATCTTGCCATTTTAACCATGTGTAGAGTAGAGGGTTGAACTGTGTTAACGGGAGGATTTGAGCCGCATACATTATTTTTTTGCTTATTTTCTTTCATGTGTGCCTAGTTCCTGGTGCAAGTATGATCCATGTTTTTGGCTTTTAACTCTAGTAGCTTGGCTTTGGTATGTTACATGCTGCAAATGATAAAAGGCATTCATTTCCTTAAGGAGCTTTCAGATTTTAGGCATTCCTTTACAAAATTCCCTTGGTCCTTATTTTGAGCTTTTACCCTTCATTTGCATTTTAGCCACATTACAACCCTATTTGGCCTTGTTCTAATCATTTGATATATGCCCAAGCTTGGCTTGGGGGAGTTGAGGAGTTGTTTTGTTGTTGTGTTGCATTTGATTGGAGGTTTTGGAGGATTGGAAAATTGTGAAAAGGTTGTTGTTAAAGTTTAATAATAGATCTCACATTAAGGCTCTGCATACCAATGTCTAGGTTAGTTTAATGAAAAATTAAAATGTTATATCCTTTATTGTCCTAGTTATGTATGTGTGATGATTTTGTCTTTGACATGTCATTAAGAGTCGTGAGCCTATGTTAAAAAAAAATCTTGAAAGTTGAAAGAAAAAAAAGAAAAAAAAAGAGAAATTGAAAAGATGTTGAAAGAGAAAAGGCTTGTGATATTTGGAGTAGTTGAAATGTAAAGTTTTATGGTGTGATATGATTCTATGAGAATTGACTTGATGTTGGAGTTGATGTTGGAGATGTTGATTTTGATTTTTGATTGCTACATGCGTATAGCCCGCATTTACCACCACATTATCCTAAATTATATCCTACCCATCACCCAAGCCACGTTACAAGCTTATAAAGACCTTTTTGATCGGNGTTACAAGCTTATTAAGACCTTTTGGATCGGCATGTGCATATTTTTAGTTCTTGTGAATTGAGTCAATTGCCAAAGCTAGGGAGTATTACTTGCATTTCGAGTCGACATTCATACTAGGATTGAGTGACTACCTTTAAACACTTGCATGAGGTGTGAGATGTGGGTTTGGGTTCTCAAATTTTGCATTTAAACACTTATTGCATTTGCATTTTTTTTTTGGGATTAAGGGTGAACTTCATTTTCTATGCTCATTTTTATGTGTGGAGTGACACCGAGTGAGCTACTCTAGTCATCGACTTCTATTTCTTACATGGTTGGCTTATTGATTTTGATTTGAGTGAATGGCGGTCAAGGGATTTTGATGGGTTGGTTGAGGATCTTGCATACTCGGAATTGCTTGAGTTAGTCTTGTTTTGCAAAGTTAAAGGGGTGAAGTCATTGTTTGCTTAGTTGTTTGCTTGGGGACAAGCAAGGGTTTGGCTTGGGGGAGTTTGATAAGTTGATATTTTATATGTATTTTATCCCCGATCCCGATTGATTTTTAGCTCTAATACGGCTCTTTTGAGCCATTTCTACTAACTTTTGCTATTACGAGTGTTTGTTGTGCTTTTTATTAGATTTTACAGGAGTCGATGATTTATCGTTGTTTTCAAAGCCTTTTGAAACACTTGAAGAAGTTAGTGAAGAGTTGAAGTCATTTGGGAAGCTAAACCGAAGACTAGAAGTGTTAAAACGAAGAATTAAAGAAGCAATTAAGGAAGAAAGAGCAAAAACCGAGAAACGAAGGCAAAACAAGCCATCCGCCCGGACCGAGGTTGTGCGCCCGGGTGAGGGCTGCACGCCCGGACCCTCCGGGCGGGTGGCTTTGAAGGGGGATTTCGCGTGTTTTTCCCCGTGTTTAGCCTAAGTATTTAAATATTTGTATTCCTAATTAGTCATTTACACCTCTTTTGATTTTAGAACCCTAGTTTACTCTAAAATTCTCTCAAAGTGTAGAACTCTATTCAATCATTTAATCAATAATATTCAGGTTCTATTTTAATCTTAACTCTTGTTCTTAGTTATGTTTATTATTATTTTCAATTTATGTTCTTAGTTTTAATAGTTTTATGTTTAGATTCAATTTTCTTGATTGTTGTTGGTTTTGTTTAGTTTAATCATGTTTAGTATTTTAATTACTTTTATTGTTTTAGTTTTTGTTTCTTCAATTATGAGTGAGTAGTTCTTTTTCTAGGACTAGGGGATCCATGGATTAATTGGTGATGTTTGCTCATAAATATTAGTTTAACTATTAATGTGCTTGAATTCCTATTGTCAATTGTTATTGCTTTCAATTAAATACTGGCCAGGTTTAGTTGTTAGTTTGATATTGTTGAAATCGATGCCGAGAGGTAAGATTACCACAATTAGATCATAAGGGTAATAGGCAAAACGAGTCTAAGTGAGCGAGAGCCATTAGAGGAGTTTTGAAGGGGGCTAGATTCGAGAGAATTAGTGGACCTTAATTCAAGGAAATTGATAATATAATTATTTATTTGTGTGCAATTCGTTGGTTAATCTGTGGTGAACCGATGTCCTAGGTTTAGTCATTAATTAAATTCCTTAATCAATTTAGCTTTAATTCTAGTTAATTTCTTGGTCACAATTGTCACTCAAAGGCCTTTTGCACAGTTTAGACTTTTTAGAACTAATGGGTTTAATTGCTTCCCTGTGGATTCGATCCCTACTTCCCTAGCTATTTTTGTTAGAGTGGTTAGGTTTATTTTTGATAGGTGTGTGATAGCCTCATCACTGCTGCGGTTTTAGTGACGGTTAAGTAGAGTCTCAAAGGATGCCCTAGAGTTGGAGGTACCAAGACAGGCGGTTTCATGAGATATTCTTTGACTTTATCAAAAGCTTATTGGCAGTCATCATCCCATTCCTTTGGAGTGTCTTTCTTTAATCTCTTGAAGATGGGCTCACATACCATAGTAAGTTTGGAAATGAACCTACTTATGTATTGGATCCTTCCTAAGAACCCTCGAATCTCCTTCTCGGTTTTTGGTGGTTTTAAAGACATAATGGTCTTGATTTTTGTTGGATCAATTTCAATTTCTCTTGCGCTAACCACATGACCTAGAAGATTTCCCGAAGTGACTCCAAAGGAACATTTTTAAGGATTGAGTCTCATGTTAAATCTTCGAAGTCTTTCAAAGAATTTTCTCAAGGCAAGGGTATGGTCACTTATTTCCTTGGTTTTCACTATCGTGTCATCCACGTACACCTCTAGTTCTTTATGTACCATATCATGAAGTAGTGTAGTTGCACCGCGTTGATATGTGGCACTGACGTTCTTTAAACAAAATGGCATGATTGTGTAGCAATACAACCTCCATAGAGTAGTGAAGGTCGTTTTCTCCATGTCCTTTTCATTCATCTTTATTTGATTTTAGCAAGCATAACCATACATGAAGGAGAACAAGGCATGGTTGGTTGTATTATCAACAAGCACATCAATGTAAGGTAATGGGAAGTCATGTTTTGGACTTGCCTTGTTCAGGTCTCGAAATTCCACGCACATTCTTACTCTTCTATCTTTCTTTGGCACAGGAACAATGGTGGAAACCCAATCAGCATATTAAACTACCTTGATGAATCCTGCCTTTAATTGTTTTGTTACCTCTTCTCGAATTTTTAATTGAACTTCTGGTTTCATTCTTCTAAGCCTTTTGTTAACTGGCTTGGCCCCATGGTTCATAGGGATGGTGTGCTTAGCTATCTCAGGATCAATCCCAGGAATATCTTCATAGGTCCATGCGAATACATCCATGAGTTCTTTAAGTGTTGCTATGAGTTCTGCTCTTTCTTGAGGATTAAGTGAAAGACCAATTTGCAATTCTCTAGAAGTGTCATCGTTGAACATGTTGGTCTTTTCAGTTTCCTCGATTATTGGAGTTTTGTTTTCATGTTTCTCTACAGCCTTTATTATTTCATTATCATTTTGATCTTCGGTTTGTGAAACAAAGAAACCAAATAAAGGGGAGAGGGAGCAAGGAAGGGAAGACGAGGAGCGATCAAATGAAGACATATTATTAAATTCAATGATCATTAGAACAAAGTTAAGCTTAGTGGCAGAATCTAAAGGAGGGACAGACTCCTTGACAAGGTTATTAGTAAATATAGAGTTCTTATGACTAGACATCTTAATAGTTCTAGACTCAGACTCAAAATTAGACTCACTTTCAGAGTCTTTGAATATTGGGCCCTCTCCTACGGTGAATTCCATGATCTTCCCTTCCGACGTAGTAATCTTCACAGTTTTGCGCCATCCTCTAACCACTTGATTTGCAGGTGTGATGAGCTTGGTTGGTTCGAAGGCTTTGGTATTCATAGCCATGAACACCTCTTGTTCGGTTAGTGAAGCACGTTCTAACCCGACGAGTAATCCAATTCCTTGTGCGTCAATATCATCCAATTTGGATCTCCCTTTTGTGATTGGAGTGGTTTCAATTTCCATGATGTGGCAGTCTAAAAAGATTTCCAATCCCGGATATCTCATTCCATTAGCACCATAGAATGGTTAGGGAAATTCAAAATAGGGGAAGTTCTCCCCTTCTTTTGAGAATTTCCCGTTTAAGGTAAGAGAGTAAGGGCGAATCTGAATGTCTCCATCTTTCTTGGCTATTTTCTTCTTTTGGAGATCCTTATAATCTTATTGGGTTGGAAGGGGCCCTAATCTAAACCTAATTGTTCTTAGGTTGGAGGTTGAAAATAACAGCAGCAAGCGCCCTAGTTGATTCCATTCTTATTCTGGGAAAGTATCTTTGATCGCAAAGTAAAGCATTTAGCACAAGGTTTAAGTGAGGATCAAAGTCAAAAGGGGATTTGTCTCCCTCTTCAATGGTAGCGATTGAGAATCCCCATAAGTCTTCATCTTGGTCATCATGTTCGATGTTGATGATACGTTGATCGATGGCCTAGATCCTCATTGGAGATGTATCAATGGTAATTACCACCCCTTCTAGCATGAACTTGACCTTTTCATGAAGAGTGGAAGGAACCGCTCCTAGTTCATGGAGCCAAGGCCTTCATAGGAAAAGTTTGAAGCTAGTTTTAATTATGTCCATAACATGGAACTTAACCTTCTTCTCGAATAGTCTTGTGAGCAAGTTGAGCCATATGATCCCCATAGTGTCCCTTCTTGTGCTATCGTAAGCTCGAATAGCTTGATTACTAGCACGGAACTCTTCTTGCAATTTCCTGAGCTTTCAAGCGGTTCTTATAGGGTACACATTTATAGCCGAGCCATTATCAATCATGGTCATAGGTATGTTGAGTTGCCTACTTATGACGGCGATGTATAGAGCTTTGTTATGGCTTGCCCCTTCGGTTTGAAGGTCTTATCGGAAAAGGTGATGGACGGCTTAGGTTGGTCATGGATGATAAGATTGACTAAGTCATTAGGAGTAGTGCCGCCGGCCATGCTTTAGTCAGAAAGAGATTTGAGTAGAGCTTGTCTATGTTTTTCCGAAGAGACGAGTAGTTGCCATACATTAACATCGACCTTAGTTATGTTGAGTTGCTTAATGACCAAGTTTTCCTCTTGAGGTGGAGGAGGTGGTGGAGTAGCTTGAGTGTTGTTTTGATTTTGTGTAGTGTTGAGGCGTCCTGTTCGAGTAAGGACTTAAACTTTGTTGTTTTTAAGAGGTGACAAGGGCCTTAAAACATCGGCGATATCATCGTCTTCTGCGATGAGGGTGTGATAAGCAGGTTGCACCCCATTTTCGGCATAGACGTCTTTGTCGTCACTATCCCATATTACATTGACTTCTAGGAAGGATGGGGAGGTGATTATTTGTGGAATAGGTTATCCCACGGAAGTAATCAAGTCAAGCGAGTCAAAAGATAATTCATCTTCTTCCACCACATTGATACAGTGACGGAATTCTGGCGCATTAAAAATATAAAAGAGTACAGCGTCTTTTACCCCAATTAAAAGTCATAGATCTCTGTTCCATACGACTCCCCCAATCGTTCATACTCAAGGTATATACGTTCCAAGAGTTTTGGTTTGAATCCTCTTTCACTTTACGTGATTAACCGATTTAACAATATTATGACTCACACATATATTATAGCACATAGAAGCATGCATGACATGAAACAAAACCATATTGATTATCTTAAATTTAAGGTGATTCTCAAAATAATCTTGTATGTTCCTTAATTAAACTAAACTTTCTTTACTACACATTTACTGTGAATGGCTTACTATTTATCTTCCTTGACAACACATTAAACTATGAGTGGCTATAAAATATTTGATCGTTACACTTCCATTAAACTTGTGAATAAAAATTCACAAACTACCTTTCTTGTTGATTAAGCAACTAATCAACTCAACTAACTTCCTTTTCTTCTTTATTAACTATTGGCCAGCTTTAGAAATAACTTTAATGTTCCGATTACTCATGACAAATTATTAATGCTACAACTGTGGAATGTCAACTAAATATAAAGATCATACATTCATGCAAGTCAACGACCAAACACAAATTTATATTCACATTCATCACATGTAAGAACAACAACCAAACATGAACTCTACTTTTACTTTTGTCTTTAGTAGTTAAGTACCTTGTAAAGTAGTGGTGTAATACCTCATATTTTCACGTATTTTAAGGAGTTAGTTTCATATTTTATACGTATATTTTAATATTTTTATTGACAAATTAAATTAAGTTCAATAAAAATACTAAAGAATGGAAATTTAATAAATTTTATTCAAAGAAATTATTTTATGTTTATAAATAATATTTCATGTTAGTTTAAGTTTTATTAAATATTTTGAAAAGCTTCTAAAAATTAGAATTTTTAGAGAGTTTCCTAAATTGTTTTAAAAACAATGGCATAAAAGTAATTTCAAACATTAAGGGTATTTATGTGATTGCACCAAATCCTACTTTGGGAACTATAAATACCCCATAAAACCCAAATTTTCAGATTTAATTTGCAATCTTAGAGTTTTAGGAATTCAAAAATTTTGAGGAAAGAAAAAAAAGTTTCTGAAAAAGAAATTGTCCGAAATTTCAGAAAATGAAGAGGAAAAAAAATCCCTTCGCCTCCTCCTTCTACCGTCGCCCTCCTCTCCGTCGGCCTCCCCTTCGCCGCGCCACTGCTGCCCAGTCGGTCACCTCCCTTCTTCCTTCCCTTGGTATTTTCGGACCACTTCTATAAAAAAATTCTTCTTCTTCTCTTTTTAATTCAATCTTGCAAATTGATGTTTATAATTATGATTCATCATGTTTCTATAGTTTTAATCATGTTTTTATGAAGTTATGATTTAGTTTAAAGTATAAATTTATTTGATTGATCATAAAATTTTAAATTAGGGTTTGTGAAATTATGAAATTCATGATTTTAAGGTTTTTAATGATTTAAACTTCAATATTATGATCATGAATTGTTGTTGGGTGAATTTATGATGATTTTATGAAGTTTAGAATGATTTTAAAAAGTTTTAAAGTTAAATTATACTGCTGTCCAAATTTTAAAATCATGAAAATCAATGGTTCAGATATTATGAACATGTTTTATCTTATGAAAAATTATTCTAAAGCATAGGTTTGATTTATGATGATAATAGTAGATTGTAAAAGAGTTTTATGATAGATTTATGATCTTTAGATGTGTTTTTAAGGAGTTTGGAATGAATAAATAAAGTTGCAAATTTTTATTAACACATGTTTATGCCTAATAAAAATAGTAGCTTGTGACATAGTAAGTTATAATTATTTTGAATGCATCTAAGTATTGTATATTGATCTGAGGGCACGACTATAGTGCTTTATGAACAAAATATGATATCTAGAAAGGTTTTTAAGTGTTTATAGGGAATTTTACAAAGTTGCATATTAGGAAAATTGCCAAAAATCAAGTATTTTGCAATGGAAAAATTAAAATAAAGTATGGAATTGAATAGAAACCGTGTAGGGAATGTTTTGGACAAGTTTCCAATGTAGAAAGTTAGTTTAGAGTTGTTGTACAACTTTGTCAACAAGGTTTTAATTTAGATTCGGTTTTCTCTATGTAGGAGACGTCGAATTAGGTGACTTCTAGAAGTTGTGACGGATCACCACTACAACACAGGATACTTAGGTACTTAAGGCAAACATAGAATTAGAACTCATGCTTGGTTGAACTTATATGATATGTTTGTTGTTGCTTGATTTGACTGTGAATTGACATGCATGACAAGTTTAGGAAAGTATGAGAAGCATGATTTTATATCGTTTGGACATTCCACATCTATATTAATATAAATTCGTTAAGATTAAATTGGAATGTTATAATTAATTTAAAGTTGGCCAATAGCTTAGTATAGAAGAAAGGAATTTATTTAAGTTGATTAGTTGCTTAATCAACAAGAAAGGTAGTTGTGAATTTTTATTCACATAATTAATAAAAGTTAATGAGCAAATATCTATGTACATGTAACCACTCATAGTTTAATTTGTGGTCAAGGAAAAGGTAAATAGTTAGCCACTCACGGTTAATGTGTGGTAAAAGAAGTTTAGTTTAATTAAAGGGCACACAAGATTATTTTTAGAATCACTTTAAATCCACGATAATTAATATGACTTGCTTGATTCTATACATGCTTATATGTGTTGTTATGTGTGAGTCATAAAATTGTTAAACCGGTAATCACGTAAAGTGAAAGAAGATTCGCACCAAAACTCTTGGAACGTATATACCTTGAGTATGAACAATGGGGGGAGTCGTATGGAATAGTGACCTATGACTTCTAATTGGAGTACAAGACGTACTCTTTTATATTTTTAATGCGTTGGAATCCCGTCACTTTATGTGACATAGGTAATACCTTCTTGGAGTTGCTCCCAAGTTGGTGGCCAATAGGGAAGTTTTAAAGGAAAAGAAACCCGTTCAATGTGAAATCCAAAGTTTAATTATTTAAACAATTTGTTTAAGTTGAGACTATGCACAGGTGAAAAGTTGTCAACGGTAAGATGTATATATGTTTTACTTTTACTTTATTTTAATCTTATTGCATAGCCTTTAGTAGTTATGTACTCAACTTTGCTGACTATTTGTTTTGTATTCGAATTGGCCCTACGATGACCCACTTGTTGGCGAGTAGTTGTCTAGAATAAGAGAAGCAACAACTACAAGTGGGCATAAGTTATTCATGTTGGGCTAAAGTGAGAGTGTTTGCTTTGTAGTCTATGTAGCTTCTTAGTTTATTTGCTTATGGATGTTATTAATTATTACTTGATGTTAATTATATCTCTGAACTTCAAAGTTTTGGTTTTCAAGGGCCATTAATATTGTTCCGAAGTGTAATAAAGTTTTAAGTTGATTTTCTTTTGGTTTTAGTTTTGGGATTACTTTTGAGTTCGTATTTTAAATTGGTTTTGATTTTAAAGACTTTCATTGTAGTACTATGATAAATGCCTTAGCCGTTATCACGGTGGCGGTAATGCTTTGAATTGGTTTTTCCTAGTCATTTAGGAGTTCTAATTATTACTACTCTCTATTATTTATAAAATGTTTTCCGTAAAATCTAGACAAGGAAATTAGGAAATTCTTGGGTGTTACAAGTGGTGATCCGCCACAACTTCTAGAAATGAACTAACTCGAAGTCTCCTACATAGAGAAAACCGAATCTATATTAAAAACTTATTGACTAACTTCTACAACAACTCTAAATTAAACTAACTTTTTACGTTGAAAACTTGTCCAAAACATTCCTTATATGGTCTTTATTCAATTCCATACTTTATTTTAACATTCCTTTTGCAAAACACTTGAGTTTCGGTAATTTTCCAAATATGGCAGCTTCATTAAATTTCTTAAGATCACTTTAAAACCCTTCTAAATATCATATATTGATCATAAAACACTATAGTCATGCCTTAAGATCATATTACAATATTTAGATGCTTTAAAAATAATTATGACTACTTATTTCACGTGTTACTATTTTTATTGTGCATGAACACGTGTAAATAAAAATTCGCAGCTTTGTTTAATTATTAAAAACACATCTAAACATCATAAAACTCTTTTTGCAATCTATTATCATCATCATACATCTAATCTGTGCATTAAAACAAATTTTCATGAAGTAAAACATGTTCATAATATTTTTGCACTTAGTTTTCAAAATTATAAAAATTGGACAACAATAATAACCAACTTTAAAACCCATTAAAATCAATCTAAACTTCATAAAATCATCACAAATTCAAATAACAATTAATGATCATAATATTAAAGTTTAAATCATTAAAAACCATAAACCATGAATTTCATAATAAACCCTAATCTAAAATTTCATGATCAACTTTATAAATTCATACTTTAAACATGATCATAACTTTATAAAACATGATAAGAATCATAAAAACATGATCAAACATAATTATAAACATAAATTTTACAATATTGAATCAAAAAGAAAAGAGGTTTTTTTTTTATAGAAGGAGTTTGAAAATATCAAAATATATGGTTCCGTAATTTGTTTTTCTCTCTTTTTTTTCGAAATTCTAAAACTCTAGATTGCAAAATAAATCTGAAACTTTGGGGTTTTAAGGGGTATTTATAGGCCCCAAAGTAGGATTTGGTGCAATTACATAAATACCCTTAATGTTTCAAATTACTTTTATGCCCTTACTGTTTAAAACAATTTAGGGAACTCTAAAAATTCTATTTTTAGAAACTTTTCAAAATATTTAATATATCTTAAAGTAACATGAAATTATATTTATAAACATAAAATAATTACTTTGATTAAAATTTATTTAAATTTCCTTTCTCTAATATCTTTATTGAACTTAATTTCTCAGTAAAATACTAAAAATATACGTATAAAATACGAAATTAACTCCTTAAAATACGTGAAAAATATGGGGTATTACAGTCTACCCCCTTAAAATTAAAGAAGTTTCATCTCGAAACTTTATGTAAATTATTGTATGGAATTTGAATAGAGACTACGTTTACTTTAAACACTTTTCATTTTTACACTATATTGTTGTAGACTTTATGTAACACCTTGGAATTTCCTAACTTCTTACTTCTATTTTTCCAGAAAACATATTGTAATTATTAAGGATTGTATTTATGAAAACTTCTATATATGGAAAAACCAAAGTATTACCGCCCCTGTGATAACGGCTTAGGCATTTATCAAAGTACTACAACGGAAGTCTTAAAACCAAAACAATTTAAAACTAAACTTCAAAACAATCTCACCATAAAAATCAACTTTAAACTTATTACACTTCAGAACCATATTAATGGCCCTTAAAAACCAAACCAAAACCAAGAGTCTTTAGAAATCAAATAACATCCAAAATAAATGTTAGTCTTCATAACCAACAAAATAAAGTAAAGCTACAAAACACAGCAAGCGCTCTCACTTCAGCCCATCATGAAATAACTTATGCCCACATGTACCTGAAACTTTTCTTCTACTAGACTACCAGTCACGACAAGTGGGTCATTGTAGGGCCAAGTCCAAGACAAAGCCATGCACACAAAAAAAAAATCAGCAAGGCTGAGTACATAACAACTAAAGACTATGCAACAACCAAAAGAAAAAAAAACATGCACTCAACTTACCTTTAACGGCCTTTTTACCTGTACTTGGACTCAATTAATTTAATTATATTATTTAAAATTATGGATCCTGCATCGAACGGGTTACCTCCTTACAAAAATCACCCTATTGGGCACCAACTTGGGAGTAACTCCAAGAAGGTATTACTATGTCACATAAAGTGACGGATATCCAGCGCATTAAAAATAGAAAAGAGTACAACGTCTTGTACTCCAATTAGAAGTCATAGATCACTGTTCCTTACGACTCCCTCATTGTTCATACTCAAGGTATATACGTTCCAAGAGCTTTGATGCAAGTCCTCTTACACTTTACGTGATTTAACAGATTTACCAATGTTATGACCCTTATACAGCATCACATTAAGACATGCATCAAATCAAGCAAGCGAATTTATTTATCTTCAATTTAAGGTGATTCCAAATTAGTCTTATGTTAGTCCTTTAATTAAACTGAACTTCCTGTACCACACATTAACTGTGAGTGGCTAATTACTTACTTTCTTCTAGACCACACATTAAACTGTGAGTGGCAACATGTCTAAAATAATTGTTCATAACTTCTTTTAATCATGTGAATAAAAATTCACAACTACCTTTCTTGTTGATTAAGTAACTAAAAAAATAACTTCTTTCCTTGATCAGTAAACAATTGGCCAAATTAAACTAATCATGACATTCCAATTCAAGCTTATAAATATTCATATTACCAATTAACATGGAATGTCAACATACTACAAAAACATGCTTCTAATAAACTTGTCATGCACATAAATTTATGATTCAAAACAAGCATACAAGATTTCAAGTAATCAACAATTGTTCAAGCACGCATTCTAATTATTGTGTTTGTCTTTAGTACTTACGTACCTTGTAAAGTAACGGTGCTCTGTCACAACTTCTAGAAATGGACTAGTTCTAAGTCTCCTACATAGGGAAAAACCGAAACTAAATTAAAACCTTGTCGACTAAATTCTACAACAACTATAAATTAACTTCTATATTGGAAACTTGTCCAAAACATTCCTTATATGGTCTCTATTCAATTCTATACTACTCTTTTCTTTTCAATTGTATGATTACTTGGTTTTCGGGACTTATTCATGCTTTATAAAACCTTAGTATAATTTTTGTGCCATATTAGAAAAGTGGACAGCAATATAAAATTACCAAAACTCCTTGAAAAGCAAAAACAATATAAATCAATCATATAATGTATTACTTAATTTATGTTATCTGTTTATGCTAATTACATACTTTAAAAGCCTAATTATTCACTTTATAAATTCTTGACAGCATGTTAAACATGCTTAAAATCATTTTTAAACTTCATAAAACATACTAAAAATTATATTTAACATCATAGAATTAATATGTGATCATACTAGCATAATATGAACACATAAAACTTACTTTAACTTGTTTTTATAAAAATTTCATATTTATTTATTAACTTTAAAGTCATGAAAAACTCATAAAAACATCAAAATTTGATGGTAAAACTCTTCTACAATCAACTAACATAATTATGAAACCAATCTATACTTTAGAACAATTTTTCATAAACCAAAACATGATCAAATTATTTATTCAATTGAATTTCATGATTATAAATTTTGGACAGCAATTTATTTTACTTTCAACGCCTTTAAAAATCAATCTAAACTTCATAAAATCATCATAAATTCACACAATAATATTTCATGATCATAATATTGAAGTATAAATCATAAAAACTCATACAAATAACAACTTGCATAATTTATAAACCCTAATATAAAATTTCATGAACAACAACTTTAATTCATGCCTTTAAACAATTCATACTTTATTAAGACATGATTAAAACTCATAAAAACATGATTAAACATAAGTATGAACATGAATTTGCAAAATTGAATCAAAAAGAAAGAAGGAGAATTTTTTTTTAATAAGAATTTCAGAAAAATACCAAAGAGGGGAGGGAACCGGCGGTGGCAGTGGCGGCGAGCAGCGGTGGGGTTCGGCTAGGCACGGATCCCAAGACACCGAAACAAATTTTTTTTTCTTTGATTTCCGAAACTGCAGTTTTTTTTTCTCTTTTTTTTTTGGGAAATCACAACCTTTCTCTCTTTTTTTTTCACTCTTCTCTCTAAATTTTTGAAATCCTAATGACTAGTATAAGCATGAAAATCTGAAATTTTGGGTTTTAAAGGGTATTTGTAGGCCCCAGAGTAGGATTTGGAAAAGCCCATACTAATCCTAACAAGTGGAAAGTACCTTAAGGCCCTTGCCTCAAAATAAATTAGGAAATTAAACCTTTGAAAATTCTATTTTTAGAAGTCTTTTAAAATATTTTGAAAACATGAAATATTATTTAGCAACACAAATAATTACTTTCAACCAAAAATTATTTAATATTTATTTTATTATTATTAATTTCTTTTTATTTAAAATTCCTATTGAACATATTTTTTTCCCCAATAAAAATACTAAAATTATGCGAATAAAGTACAAAATACTTTCTTAAAATACGTGAATATGTGGGATATTACACTTTAGACATTTAAATCAACCTTTGCTTGAGAACTTTTAGTAAGTAGACATCAACTTCCATAAAACTTTACAAAAAGACATAAAACTTGCAAAATTTAGGATAAAAACGCCCGAAATTATATCGCACTTTACCCCCCTTAAGAATCGAGTTATATCCCCGTAACTCTACTAACGTGAAATAACTCTGGATACTTTTCTCTCATCATATCCTTAACTTCCGATGTTGCTTGTTCAGCTTCTTGGTTAGACCACATCACCTTCACTATTTTAACACTTTTCCAACGAGTATCCCAAACCTTCTATCAAGGATCGTAATTAGCTTCTCTTCATTGGTTAAACTTTGGTCTAACTCTATTGTTTCATGTTATAACACATGTGACTCATTCGACACATACTTTCTTATTTGAGATACATGAAAGACATTGTGAAATTTGCTAAACTCCATTGGTAAAGCTAGCTTATTTGCAACCTTCCCAATTCTTTGCAAGATCTCATAGGGTCCAATATATTTCGGGCTCAATTTCCCATTCTTTCTGAACCACATTACACCTTTCATTGGTGATAGTTTAAGTGACACCTTATCACCAGCTTTAAACACAACTTGACGTTTTTGGTCTGCATAAGACTTCTGTCTATCTTGTGCTGCTTGAATCTTTGCTTGTACTACTCTTACCTTATTGGTAGTTTCTTCAATCAATTGAGGTCCTAAAATCACTGTCTCACTTATGTCACTCCAACATAAGGGACTTCTACACTTTCTTCCATACAGGGCTTCAAAAGGTCCCAAGTCAATACTTGCATGGTAGCTATTGTTGTATGATAACTCAATCATATCCAAATAATCTTCCCACTTCCCTTAATAATCCATTATACAAGCTCTCATCATGCCCTCCAATGTTTGTATAGTTCTCTCAGTCTGTCCATCGGTTGATGGATTAAAAGTTGCACTCATTTTCAACGTTGTACCGAAGTTCTCGTGGACACTTTTCCAGAATTTCAAAAGAAACCAAGAATCCCTATCTGGCACGATATCCTTTGGAACTCCATGTAGCCTCACAACATGCTATATATAAGCCTTTACAAGTTGTTCCATCCTCCAAGTCTCCTTCATCGGTATAAACACCGCTGATTTAGTAAGCTTATCCACCACAACCGATATGGTATCATTTTGATTCTTTGACTTTGGCAAGTAGGTTACAAAGTCCATTGATATGCAATCCCCATTCCACCTTGGTATCTTAAGTGGTTGAACTTCTCCTTGCTTTTTATTTTCGAATTTGATCTTTTGACAAGTAAGACACTTGCTCACGAATTCAGCCACTTATCTTTTCATTCTAGGCCACAATACACCTTTTTCAAATCCTTATACAGTTTTTCACCTCCATGATGGATTGAATACGACGTATTACGACCTTGCTCCAAAATTCTCCGTTTTAAATCTTCACATTTCTGTGGTACACACCATCTTCCTTTATACCTTAATCTTCCATCTTCATGGATTTTGAATTCATAGCCTTTCCTGCCTTTAATTTCTCCTTTATTCTATCCAATTTCACATCTCCATCCTGATTCTCCTTAATCTCCTCAAACACTGTTGGTTGGATACTAAGATTACAAAGTAATCGTTCTAACTCTACCCCTTTCACTATCTCCAAATTCATTCTCTCCATGTCTCTATACAGCTCGTTAGCAACCACTAGAGAATTCACTCCATGTCTCGTTTTACGACTGAGAGCATCAGCTACTACATTGGCCTTCCCTTCATGGTATTAGGTATCCAAATCATAGTCCTTTATCAATGTAAACCGTCTCCTTTGTCGCATGTTCAAATCCTTTCGAGTGAAAAAGTAATTTAAGCTCTTGTGGTCCATGTAGATCCTACACTTTACTCCATACAAGTAATGCCTCCATATCTTTAAAGCAAACACGACTGGTGCTAGCTCGAGATCGTTGTTGGGATAGTTTGCTTCGTATGGCTTCAATTGTCTTGAAGGATACACAATCACCTTTCTATTTTTCATTAAAACACATCCCAAACCATTTTTAGAAGCATCACTATACACATCATAAGAACCACTGCTATCTGGCAAACTCAGCACCGGAGCCATAGTCAAACGCTCCTTTAAGGTCTAAAATGGCTCCTCACACTTATCACTCCAAACAAACATACAGTCCTTCTTCATTAACGATGTCATCGGCTTAGCGATCCTCAAAAAGTCCTTCACAAACCTTCTATAATACCCTGCTAAACCCAAGAAACATCGTACATCCGTCACATTCTTAGGTGTAGGCCACTCTTTTACAGCTTGGATCTTGGCTGGATCTACTTCAACTCCTCCTTTTAACACAAAATGTCCCAAAAATGTAACTTTCTCCAACCAAAATTCACATTTTGAGAACTTAGCATATAACTTATTCTCCCTTAGTGTCATCCAAATTGTCCTCATATGTTCCACATGCTCCTCCTTACTCTTAGAGTACACCAAAATATCATCAATAAAAACTACCACAAACTCATCCAAAAACCGTTGAAACATCCTATTCATTAAGTCCATGAAAATTTGATATACATGTTTTATGTTGTGTTTTCCCTCATTTCGATTGATTTTTGTGATAAATTATTGAGTTTGTGGCTTTGTTTTGATTAAATATCCTCCTTTGATGCTAAGTTATGTTTTGGAACGGTTTTGGTGTCTTTAGTAGATTTTAAGAGCTTTTTACGGTTATTTTATGCTTCCTCGGTTATTACATGCGGTTTTTAGTTTGTTTTATATGTTACAAGAGCGTAATAGGGAGTAATGAAGTCACTAGTAGCTAAAACAAATCAAAATGTGCTTGTCTCAAGAGGTGTGCTAAGTTACGAGAAGCTACAAAAAAGATTTGAAGGAATCGAGCGAAGAAATAAGAAAGTTTGTCAAAGCTTCATTGAGTATAATGCATGCGCGCGCAGCTCTAAACAAGACCACTAATCTATGTGCCCGCAACATAGATCAGCAGCTCAAAAAGTCTCAGAATACGACACCTGCAGGTGCAGGGAAGAAGCTTTGTTTGAGGGTTGCGGGCGCAAGTTAAGCAGTTTGTGCTCCGCTCGGTTTTTCCGCTCGAAATTAGCTCGTGCGTTTATTTTAATAAAACCCAATCCCTATAAATACCCTATATATTGAGTGCCCCACCTAACTAGTTTTTAGAGCATATTATTAGATTTAGAATCCTAAAACACTTCTCTCCCTAGATTTTAGAAGCATTTAATTTGTTCTTGACGGATCGATTTCAATTAATGGATTTCAATCATTCTTTTGGTAATTTCTTTCCTTTTCCTTTTCAATTCTCTTTAGTTTATGAATCTTTTTAGTATGTTGGTTTTTATTTTAGTTTAATTAGTTTTGTTAATTTAGTTCTTAGTTTAATTTTCTTAGTAATCAATTTAGATTAAATTTTTGTTTTAGTTAACTTATGTTTATGGCTTTGTTATTTGAATTTTTTTTCTTTAATTATGAGTTAGTAGTCTTTTTCTCTAGGGCTAGGGGATCTATGCTCATTTTGTGAATTAATTTTATGTTCGTTAATTAAATTTTGCTTATTAGTTGAATTCCTATTATTGATTTCTATTGATTGCAATTAAATTGTGGCCAGATTTAGTTTTGAGTTAGATAATTGTCAAAATCAAGGCGGAGAGGTAAGATCACCAAAATTAGACCACTGAATAATAGGCAAAACAAATTTATGCGAGCGAGAGCCGGTAAAGGAGTTTTGAGGGAGTCTAACTTCGAGAGAATTAGTGAGCCCTAGTTCAATGAATGTCAATGAATGGATTAATGAGCGTTTTATGAGTTTGTTGATTGATCATAGTGAACAAACCACCCTAGGTTTCTATTATAAGAGTTTAATTCGTCAATTTCCTGTCATTTCCTTAGTTTTAGTTATTGTTTTCTTAGTTTTAGTAGTTTTATTAGCATTTTACACAAAGGCCCCTTACGCAATTCAAACTTTTTAGAGCTAATAGAGTTTAATTGCTTCCCTGAGGATTCGTTCCCTACTTCTGTAGCTATATTAGTTACAATTGTTTGCTATTTTTGAGAGGTGTGCGATAGCCTTGTTCAAATTTTGGCGGCGTTGCTAGGGAGGCAATTTTTAAGTCTATTAGTCGGGTTTCAATTATTTCTTTTTGTTTTTAATTTTTGTTTTATTTCCTCACCTCAATGAACTTTCACGTTCTTTGAGGTAGTTCTCATTTCTGCTTCGAGTTACGATCGTTGTGTAGGTATTAGGCTTTATGGCGGTTTGGATTAATCTTGAACCAGAAATATAGTTGCATAAGGGGAGTCATCGAAGGAAGTGGAGACTGCGAAGAGTCATTCTTTCTGAACGGACACTGACTGATCTGACGCAGCTTTTTTTGCTGATTTGAATATTTCCGATAGCCGCCACCACCAGCAAGATCCTTAAAAGACTATTCTCAGTCGAGTTCTGCAACAATGGGAGGTGGTTATCGAGGTTATGATACAGAGGCTATGAATTTCGAATTGAAGCCAACTTTGGTGAATATGGTAGAAAGGAGTCAATTTGCAGGAACATTGAAGGAAGATCCGAATTTGCATTTGAATAACTTTATCCAGTACGACAATACAATTAAGCAAGCTTGTGTAACTTAGGATTATATACGACGTATGATCTTCCCATTCTCATTGAAGGACAAGGCTCGTTCATGGTTAAATGGTCTAAATATGGATAATATTAATTATTGGGATGAATTGGCTCTTACCATTCAAAGAAAGTACTATCCTCCGGAGAGAACTGCAACCCTTAAGAGTTGAGTTATGAATTTCAGCCAAGAAATCGATGAAACACTTTACGATGCATGGGAGAGATTTAAGGAGTTGTTGAGAATGTTCCCTCATCATGGTCTTGAGAAGTGGTTTTAATGCAATATTTCTATATTGGTTTGGGTAATGAGAGTAGAACACTGCTTGATTATGCTATTAGTGGTCGACTCATGAACAAAGAAGTCAATGCTGCGCATGATTTGATTGAGGAGATCGCAATTCATAATTCTCAATTTGGTAATCCTAGAGGACATGCTAAAGGAGGAGGGAAACATGTGATAGATGGAAGATATGAGTGTTTGGCTTCACAAATCAATGAAATTTATGAGAAGCTAGACAAGATCAACAAATCCCCTCTAATCCAATGACGGTAGCTGCAATGGCTGCACTTTCGGGATCTATTGATGTCTTTTGTGATTTATGCGGTTCTTTTGGGCATACTACTCAAACATGCCGTATATCTATGGAGAAAGTATGTGCATTTCAAGGTTACAAAAATAATCCATTCTCCAACACATAAAATCCTTGTTGGAAGGATTATCCATACTTCTCTTACAAGAATACTAGCAATGTTCAAGATCTGCAGCAGCAACATTTTGCACCACAACAACAGCAGTTTCAACGATTTGCTCCACCTCAACCACTGGGTTTTAGTGGGCCACCACCTCCAGCACTACTCCCAGAACCTCCACAGCCAACTAGTAATGAGTTTTCGGAACTAAAGAATATGATGATGCAGATGCAAAAAGCCATGGAAGCTTTGCAGGCCCACAATCGACAATTGGAAACTCAAGTAGCACAAATTTCCCAGTCATCAACTTAAAGGCAACAAGGGAAACTTCCTCCTCAACCCGCTGCATCAAATGCTCCATTAAGCAATCCACCTCGTGATCATTGCAATTCTATTGCAACAAGCAGTGTTACTTATTATGAAGGTCCTAGAATGCCTAATGATGATACTAACAATGCTGTAGATAGAACGAAGAGGACTAGTTCGGTTGTTATTGAGGATCTTGAAGAAGCAGCTGTAGAAAAGGAGAATGAACCCTCAAAGGAGAAAGAAGCACCAAACAAGCAAGCTCCAACTGTTGATTCAGTTACCGATACGATTCCTCCCTCAAAGGTGTCGTTGCCCTTTCGGAACAGGGTAACCAGGAGTAAGAATGATAATCACTTTCGAAAATTCCTTGAAATAGTTAAGAGTTCGCAAGTTACTGTACCTTTTACTGATTTGATTACTCAAGTTCCTACTTACACTAAATTTTTTAAAGATATTTTGAGCTAGAAACGTGAGTTGAATGTAACTGAGACAGTTGCAGTCACCGAGAAGTGCAGTGCGATCCTTCAAAATAAATCTCCTTCTATGTTGAAGGATCCGGGCAGTTTTTCAATTCCATGCAATATAGGTCCTTTATTTATTGATAAGGCTCTATGTGATTTAGGAGCTAGTGTCAGTGTTATGCTTTTATCAATTTGTAGGAAGCTTGACATGGGAGAGGGTTAAAAGTTACTAATATTTCATTACAGATGGCAGTTAGAACTGTAAAATACCCTAAGGGTGTTTAAGAAGATGTGCCTGATAAAGTAGGAAAATTCTTTATTCCTGTTGATTTTGTTGTCTTGGATATTGATTAGCATGCTCACATCCCTATCATACTTGGTAACCCTTCTTACATACTGCAGGTGCCGTCATTGATGTTAAAAATGGAAGTTTAACCCTTTATGTAGGAGATGATAAAGTAACATTCAATCTTAATAATGCTGTGAAAAGTCCCATGATAGAGCAATCATGCTATAGGATCGATATTGTTAATGATATTGTTTTGGGTGACATGCCTCGATCCCTTAAAAAGGATCCTCTAGAAGCCCTTTTATGTTTGGATGCTGATGCAGGTGAAGCAGATGCTGAAATCGATGCCATAGCTCATGAATTGAATAGTGAGAAGATGACTCTAGAAGAAAGCCAAAGGTATCATTCTTTGCCTCAATAATCATGCTCTGTCAAGGAGGTATCACAAACCGAAATGAAACCCCTTCCCTCTAATTTGATATATGCTTTTCTAGATGATGATGAGATGCATCCAGTCATAGTTAATTCTAAACTTACTAATAGTCAACTTGAAAAGTTATTAATTGTTCTTAAATCTCATACAAAGGCTATTTGTTATACACTTAATGATTTGACTGGAATAAGTTCTGATTTTTGCATACATAGAATTCATCTAGAGGAAGGCGATAAGACATGTACACAGGGACAAACGATACTTAACCCTAATATGCTGGAGGTGGTGAAGAAGGAGGTTCTTAAACTTCTTGATGCAGGTATAATCTATGCTGTTCCAGATTCCCAATGGGTAAGTCCAGTGCAGGTAGTCCCTACAAAGGGAGGAACAACTGTTGTGCGTAATGATAAAAGTGAACTTATTCCTACTAGAGTTGTTACAGGTTGGCGAATGTGCATTGATTATCAAAAATTAAATATTGCCACTAACAAGGATCATTTCTGTAATACCCCACATTTTCACGTATTTTAAGGAATTATTTTTGTATTTTATATGAGTAATTTTAATATTTTAGTGAAAAATTGTGTTCAATAAGAATATTAAACAAAAGAGTTTAACTAAGCTTTAATTAAAAATAATTATTTTGTGTTTATAAATAATATTTTATGTTTTATAAAATATTTTGAACGTTTAGAATTTTTAAGATTTTCCTAATTTATTTTAAGGTAAGGGCATAAAGGTATTTTCCACTATTTAGGATGACAATGGGCTTCACCAAATCCTACTTTGGGGCTTATAAATACCCTTTAGAACCAAAATTTTCAGATTTCATCTTCCATGATTGTCATTAAGATTCAAAAATTTAGAGAGAGAAATAGAGGGAAAAAAGAAGAGAGAGCAAGAAGTCCGAAAAAAAAAAAGAAATAAAAGGTGTTCGGTTTTCCGAGAGAAAACAAAATATATTTTTTGTTCACCAGATGCCAGAGCCCTGCCGGAGCCTCGACGCCGCTGCCGCCTATGGTCGTCGACCACCTCCACCCCTTGCTCGGTAATTTCGAATATTTAAAAAAAATTCTTCTCTTTCTTTTTGATTCAATTTTGCAAATTCATGTTTATATTTATGTTTAATCATGATTTTATAAGTTTCAATCATGTGTTTATGAAGTTATGATTTGTTTTAAAGCACAAATTAATTTGTTGTTCATGAAATTTTAGATTACGGTTTATAAAGCAATAATTCTTTATTTTTATGAGTTTTAATGATTTAAACTTCAATATTATGATCATGAATTATTGTTGAGTGAATTTATGATGATTTAATGAAGTTTAAATTGATTTTTAAAGTATTTAAACATAAAACCAATTGATGTCCAAATTTTGTAATCATGAAATTCAATAGACTAAATATTATGATCATGTTTTGGCTTATGAAAAACTATTCTAAAGCACTGATTGGTTTCATAATGATGATAGTAGATTGTAAAAGAGTTTTTGCCATTAAATTATGATGTTTTTATGAGTTTTTCATGACTTTAAAGTTAATTTCTAAATGTGAAAATTTTATAAAAGCAAGTTAAAATAAGTTTTAAGTGTTCATATTATGCTAGTATGATCACATATTAATTCTATGATGTTACATATGATTCTTAGTAGGTTTCATGAAGTTTAAAAGTGATTTTAAGCATGTTTAACATGCTGTCCAGATTTTGTAAAGTTAATAATTAGGCTTTTAAAGTATGTAATTAGCATGAATTGATCATATAAATTAAGTAATACATTGTATGATTGATTTGTGTTGTTTTTGAGTTTTTTCAAGGAGTTTTGATTACTTTAATTGCTGTCCACTTTTCTAAAGTGACATAAAAATTTATGTTGAAGTTTTATAAAGTGTAAATAAGTCCCGAAAACCAAGTAATCATGCAGTAGAAAATTTAAAGTGATGTATGGAATTGAATAGAGACCATATAAGGAATGTTTTGGACAAGTTTCCAATATAAAATTTAGTTTAGAGTTGTTGTGGAACTTAGCCAACAAGGTTTTATTTTAGTTTCGGTTTTCATTATGTAGGAGACTTTGAATTAGTCAGCTTTTAGAAGTTGTGGCGGAGCACCACTATTTCACAAGGTACGTAAGTACTAAGGACAAACATAAGAATTAGAATTCATGGTTGGATGATCCTCTATGTTATGAAATATTGTTACGCTTGTTTGAATTATGAATTGATGTGCATGACAAGTTTTATTAAAAGCATTATTTTATATTAATTTGACATTCCATGTTGATTGGCAATAGAAATTTTATAAGATTGAATTGGAATGTTATGATATGTTTAATTTGGCCATTCGCTTATTATTAAAGGAAGGAAGTTATTTTAGAGTTGGTTAGTTACTTAATCAACAGGAAATGTAGTTGTGAATTTTTATTCACATGATTAAAAGGAGTTTATGAGTAAATATTTTATACATGTTGTCACTCACAGTTTAATGTGTGGTCAAGAAGAAAGTAAATAATTAGCCACTCACAGTTAATGTGTGGTGAAGGGAGTTCAGTTTAATTGAAAGACACACATGATATTATTTTTGAATCATTTTAAATTG
Source organism: Suaeda aralocaspica (assembly GCA_016808085.1). Taxonomy (NCBI): domain Eukaryota; kingdom Viridiplantae; phylum Streptophyta; class Magnoliopsida; order Caryophyllales; family Amaranthaceae; genus Suaeda; species Suaeda aralocaspica. Next base: position 918,875 of record PYUH01003991.1, read on the forward strand.
AAGATAATTAATATGGCTTGCTTGATTTGATGTATACTTTTATATGATGTTATATGTGAGTCATGACATTGTTAAACCAGTTAATCAAGTAAAGTGTAAGAGGATTTGCATCAAAACTCTTGGAACGTATATACCTTGAGTATGAACAATGGGGGGAGTTGTAAGGAACAGTGATCTATGAATTCTAATCGGAGTACAAGACGTTGTACTCTTTTATATTTTTAATGCGCTAGAATTCCGTCAGTTTATGTGACATAGGTAATACCTTCGTGGAGTTGCTCCCTAGTTGGTGCCTAATAGGGCGATTTCAAAGGAAAGGAAACCCGTTCGATGCAGAATAGAAAATTTTAAATATAATAATTAATTTGTTGAGTATATACACATGTGAAAGGTTGTCAAAGGTAAGTTGTGTGTATGTTTTAGTTTATGTTGTTTTGTTGCATAGTCTTTAGTAGTTATGTACTAACCTTTGCTGACTGTTTGTTTTGTGTGTATGGCTTTGTCTTGGACTTGGCCCTACAATGACTCACTTGTTGGTGAGTAGTTGTCTAGAATAAGAAAAGCTACTGGTATAAGTGGGCATCTGTCATTTCATGCTAGGCTGGAGTGAGAGCTCTTGCTTTGTAGTTTTGTAGTTTTAATTTTATTGCTTATGAAGTACTAAGCTTTAGTTGGATGATGTTTTATTTTTAAAGTTCTAGTTTTGGTTTTTAAGGGCCAATAAAATGGTTCCGAAGTGTAATAAAGTTTGAAGTTGGTTTTATTTTGGATGTTTATTCGAATTTGGTTTTGAGACTTGTTTTAAAGTTTAGTTTTAAATTGGTTTTGGTTTTAAGACTTCCACTATATTACTTTGATAAATGCCTTAGCCGTTATCACGATGGTGGTTATACTTTGGTTTTTCTATTATTAGGAATTTTAATAATTATAATTCTTCAATGTTTATGTATGTTTTCCGGAAAAATATTGAGTAGAAAGTTAGGAAATTTCAGGGTGTTTGAGGAGCTTGAGGGCGATAGTGGAAAATCAAGAACCTCATACAATGAGTTATTCAAATCTGATGAATACAAAGTGTCATACGCAGAGCAAAAAATTAAATTTCTTCAGTAGAGTCTGATAGGGCATGATTCTGATTGTGAGTTTTGTTTTCTAGCTCTACAGTAACTTCCTGGGATTGACTACAAATATCAGGAGGGATATTGATACCGGCAAATCCAACCATGACAGCAGCAGCTCCAATGTAATCTGTTGCATTCGGGGCATTGCCAGTCAGTGTGTCGACCAGTGCTGCCAGAGGGACCTGGATTGTGAGCTCGGCTGTTGCCACTGTTGTTGTTGTCAAAAGAACAACTTTAGCCCATAAGTAGTCGCTTAGGAAATTATCAAGAAAACCTGGAAAAAAATACACCGAAACATATTAATCAAAAGAGTTTCGAAACATATCTTTGTATGAGAGCAACCAACAACCACATATGCAAAAAAGCGATATGATGTAAATTTAGTTCTTAGATCTCTATTCTGTATGTGACATAGTTTTACTTTCTTGTTTAGTCATGCCTTATCTTGTACTTCTTTCCAAGTAATGTTGATTCGTTTATTGTTCGTACATATTGCAGAGTTGTGCATGTTTAGTGATGAATTTTCTGAAGAGTCGGACAACTTCGACTCTGTAACTTATGATTCAGATTCAGACCCACTTTATTTCCCACATTTGGAGGATGATCAAGGTGACGCAGAGGACGTAGAGTACAACAAGTTCATTGAGCGTGTAGAGGAGTTTGAGAGAATGGCTGACGAAGCTCCTGCCATTCCCGACAACGAGTTGGCAGTCATTCCCCAAGAAGCCCCTTCAAATCCCATTGCATGCAGCAGCACAAAGCACACTGGAAAGAAGAGTAGTTGTTCCCGACAATTCAGAACATTTAGAGTAGTCATGTCAAGTACAATCATCAAGAACCAATGCATCAGGAACTGAGAGAAAGGGAAGAAATCCATCTAAGGGAGTGAAAGCTTTAGAAGCTATGCATCTTGAGTACGATGAGAATGGCCAACCTTGTGGACAAGGCGGAAATGAGATTACATTGAAACATCCATCAAAGAAGCAATGCAATTGAAAAGGAAGCTTTCGTTAGCACCTTACCTTCAAGAGTAAGAAATTATTATAAAACCTTACTACATTTGTAAAGAGTACAAACATTTTTGACTTTTTGTTGATTAAATCACTATTTATAGAAAATAAATATTCTTCCCAGAAACTAAAGAGTATTTAACAAGTGATTCTTATATGATAGTACACATTGGGTGCTTTTGATGATATCACCTTCGACATACACGTTGTACGTACTCGATTCTTGTTGTACATAATCGCCACGTAGTTTGATGATCATGACATGGGTGAATAGGTATGATCGAAACATTTTGTATTCCATTACTCTATGATGTCGAAAACCACTCGAATTTGAGTGTGTGACATTATTTTGTTTATCAATATAGTGTGATGAAGAAGATGAGAACAAGCACAATGATTCCTAAATTGGTATCGGTTAAGGTAATTACAACGTAGAAACTAGTTTGTTTGAGTTCATTATAGATTTTTATTAAATGATCTAATTATTTGGATATTAAACATTCGTTCCACATGTTTTACATTTAATGTGCACAGCAACAAGATGGTGTTGAGTGCGGTTACTATGTCATGAGGTATATGTATAACATCGTTGCATGTTGCACGGTGATGGATGATTTGCAGATGGTACGTTCCTACTTTTTCATCCACTCATTATTCAAAGTTTTATATGTTGTGATGGAATGATTATAAGGATATTTGGTATGTTTGTTGAATGATATAATTAGATGTGTGGATGACGTTTGGACAAAAAACCGGGTATGGATCTTTGTATGGTTGTTTATTGCGGAAATTTGAAGAAGTGTTATTTGTGTTTAATGGAGGTTGTTAATCAAGTTTAAAAGTTGATTGGGTATGTCCAATTATAGGGGAGATGTTGCAGAAATTTTTAGGTTTTTGAAACAAAACTGCGGCTCACAGTACCTGAGTGTGTTATTATGTCAGTCACAAACTTCGGTCACTCACTCACAAACTCAGGTCACTCCAGGATTTTTAGAGTTTAGGTTCTCTTGGTTGTGTGGTGTGGTTCAGATCAGCTTAGTGACAAACTCATAGTCGCACACTCTCACTCACACTCACACAAACTCAGAATCACACATGCATAGTCCCTCACTCGCATAGACACTCACACACCTAGTCTCTTAGTCATGGACACAAACTCACACTTACAAGCTTCTCCTAACTAACAGACGGTGATTCACGCACACAACACTACGTGTTAAGAGCCATTCACTTTTACTAGTTTGTTACATTGAGTCATCTTTTTTGCAAGTCACTCGCACAAACTAACAATAACACACTATCACACACTGACAGTCACACACACACCAAGTCACACTAACACAAATTCACAATCACACACACTAAGTGGCACTAACACAAACTCACAATCAGACACACTAAGTCACACTCACACAAATTCACAATCACACACTCATAGTCACACACACTAAGTAACTCACTTAAGAAATTATCTTACTAGGTTACCTGACAGTCACACAATCACACTCATAGTAAGTCCCTCAGTCATTCATGAATCGAATATGCAGAAAAATAAGATAACCCATCAAATTCATAAGTGTTTGTAATGCCTAATTAATGTGGGAATTCAATCACCTTTTCCCTCCCAGCCATTCGAAGTTCTCAAGATTTACAATGCAAATGCTCGTGAAAATTTAGTTCTCTTAATTATTCCATGTAAATTTAAATCTTATGTGAGTTAATATATCGATCATAGCTAGTAAGATAATTTCTCATTAGTTACATTGTAAATTATATTCGTATGTTTTTTGTAAGATGGTATTTTTGTAAGATGGTATTTTTGTAAGATGTGTGGATTCCATGGAATTTGTTACATTTTGCCTATTCCTTACCTATTTTTTATTGGATTTCAGATTTTGAGCACATCAACAACAATTCAAGAAGGGCCTTTCACTGTTTCGGAGATTGACGAGGTTCGAGACAAGCTTGCTAAGTTTCTTACAACTTATTGCTCGTGATGCATGTCAATCTATCTTCCGTTATGTTGTTGAGTGTAGCTAGCTAGCTAGTGAATGTAACATGCTACCTAGACAAGTTTAAATGCAGTAATTAATTTTGTTGAGTCTATGCACAGGTGAAAGGTTGTCAAAGGTAAGTTGTCTGTATGTCCTATTTGTTATTGTTCTATTGCATCTTCTTTAGTAGTTATGTACTCAGCTTTGCTGACTGTTTGTTTAATGTGCATGGCTTTGTCTTGGACTTGGCCCTACAATGACCTATTTGTTGGTGAGTAGTTGTCTAATATAAGAAAAGCTACAGGTACAAGTGGGCATATGTCATTTCATGATGGGCTGGAGTGAGAGTGCTTGATGTGCTTTTATTGCTTATGAATTACTAACTATTATTTGGATGTTGTTTTATTTCTAAGTACTTTTAGTTTTGGTTTTTAAGGGCCATTAATATGGTTCCGAAGTGTAATAAAGTTTTAAGTTGATTTTATTTTGGATGTTGTTTTGAATTTGGTTTAAGATTGTTTCGAAGTTTAGTTTTAAAATTGGTTTTGGTTTTAGGACTTTCGCTGTAGTAATTTGATAAATGTCTTAGCCGTTATCACGGTGGTGTTTATACTTTGGTTTTTCCGTATTTAGAAGTTTTAATATATATAATCCATAATACTAAATATGTTTTCCGGAAAAATATAGAGTAAGAAGTTAGGAAAATCCAGGGTGTTACAAAGTGGTTTCCAGAGCTGAGATTTTGAAATAAAATAAATTTTATTTTTGGAAAGAGGAATTTCTTATTTTGGAAAGTTTTTGAAAATGGAATTTTTCTAAAAAGAGTAATTTTCGAAAATGGAAAGTGTTGAAGAATAAATTATGTGTGCATGTATGCAAGGAATTCATGTATGCATTATGTTTTATTGCTTTAATACCATGTGGTGAGCTTGGGTAGGAAGTTTGGGCAGGTAGGATAGACTTTATTTCTTTTCTTTTATGCACATGTTTAAGGTGATGCTTATGTGAATAGTTGTGTGTAAAGGAAATTGTATGTTATCCACAAGACTTCTTTTGTAGAACTGTTAGTTTGTTTTGTTTTGGGGAAGGATGGACCATTAGACTTCAGTTTTGTGCAGGATGTCATATAGTATGCCTACCAAAGACTCACAAATAGGAACTTTGGAGAAGAAAAACTACGAACGTCCACCCCAGTATGTATGGAAAATACGGATTTACTGTCGGTATATGAGTACTGTGTTAAAGTTGCCACAATGGGATCAACCCGACCATGTATCAGCCCTGATTATTAAGTGCTTGCCCGATAGTTCACCCTATCTAGAAATCAAGGCAAAGTTTAGTGATTTCCACTTTGCTGGAGGACTTCTGAACTATTCTAAATATAAGGATGCAATTGGCCAATGGGGTTGTGATTGGAGATTCTTAGAGGGGTACATTGCTAGGAAGAACAGGATAACCAAGGAAGTGAAGACATTATGGTGAAGGAGACTACTACTTGTTCAAGGACCGATGAGTCAAGGGATAGTTCGTGTTATGAAATCGAGAACCCAGACCTGGTAATTCCAGCGTATGTTGATTTGGTAACCGATTCCGAAGAACATGAAGAAGTGTTAGATCCTGAGGAAGAAATGGAAGAAGAAGAAGATGAAATGGAAGTTGATACTAAAGATGATCCATAATTCATACCAAAGAAATGTGTGATGTCAAGGGACAAGAAGACAATGTTAATGTTTAGAGATTTTGTTTAGAAATGATCTAGCTATTATTGTTTAATGCTTCTGATGTTTAGTTGAACAGTTAGATTATTGTTAACACTAGTTTGAATAATTGGTACTGAGCCATAAGAAATGATAAGAGGAGTTAAGTAATAAATTTTCTTTTATGAAGTAAAGCCTCAAGTAGAATAGAACCAAGGGAATTATTTTTATTTCTTACGTGCTTTATTTTTATTTTAATGGTTGTGTAAACAATCAAAATAAAGTGAATCATTCGCTCTAAAAGAATGAAACTTCTTTTATGAGACGAAATGAGAAAGTGTTTTATGATATAAGTTTATGTTGTTCTAACTTACAGTTAGACATAATTTAATATAAAGGTCTTTTTCGCTACAGGAGAAATAGAATGGGTAAACGTAACAACAATCAGCTAAACGAAGTAGTGAGGCAATTAGCTACTGTAGCTGAACACTTAGCTGCTATAGGAAATGGAAATGGTAGTGACCCTGTTGGGGAACTTTTCAAGAAGATTTCTCAAAGTAAGCCGCACACTTACCAAGGAGAGCACAATCCAACTATTCTAGAGGGATGGTTGAGAGAGTTTAATAAGTTGTTTGTTTGGGGCAGTTGAGTGTCCAGACGAGCTTAAGGTGAACCATGTTGTTTACTATCTAAGAGGAGAAGCTAATCTATGGTGGTCACAAAATGAGGCTGTAATAAGGGCTTTACTAGGATTTAATTGGTATATGTTTCAGGAGCAAATCCGTAATAAGTTTTACCCTGTGTTTCTTCAGAAACAGATAGCTGAGGAGTTTCTAGAGCTTAAAATGGGAAGTATGTCTGTCACTGAGTACTAATCTAAGCTCATAGAATTATCTAGATTTGCTCCTAAGGCTGTAGCAACTGAGAGGTTAAAGGCTAGTCGTTTTGATAGAGGGTTACCCTTAGACCTTCAGCCACAATTAGCTGGACAGATCTTTGAATCCTTGGATGAATTATATGGTAGAGCTGCACATCTATATGCCATAGACCAAAAGAAGAAAGAGGTACAAAAGGAAGGCGAGATGAAGGAGAAAAGGAAGGATGGTGGAGTAAACTTCAACCATTAAGGAGGTCATGGTGGATTTAAGAAACCTCGTTTCAATAACAACTTCAAAAGTAATAGGGGAAACTTTGGGAAGCCTACTTCTAGAAATGGGAATAGAGCTCAGATGGCTATTCAAGAAGGGCATGTGTATTATTCCAAGAAGTGTCCTAACAATCACCCAGGAAAGGACTGTGTAGGAAACCTATTGACTTGTCAGTTGTGTAACAAACTTGGACACCGTGAGTATGAGTGCTTCTCTAAGAACAAAGCAAAGGAGGGACAAAATTCTCAATCTAGGGGGAATTTAGATGCGGGACAGCAAAAGGGTTTCCAAGGAAATATGGGAGGAAAGGTGACGCCTCAAGCCGGAAATAGGAAGGGGAGTGGGAATGCAGGAGGACAGACTAAGACCACAAATACTGGCAAGCTGAATTTGATGTCTCGAAGTGAAGCTGATGCTAATAAGGATGTGATTACTGGTACTTTTTCTATTCACTCTCTTCCTGTTAAAGTTTTATTTGATTCTGGAGCAACGTATTCTTTTGTATCCCACTAAGATTCTAGAAAAGTTAAAGCCTGTGTTGGGAAAAGTAGATACAACAGATATGTCAATAGTGTTACCATCAGGACAAGAAGTGTAGTGTTCAAAGAGATTTCAGGATGTTCCTATTGAAATTGAGGGAGTGGAGTTTAAGGCCAACCTAATAGAGCTTGATTTAGCTGACTTAGAAGTGATCCTAGGGATGGATTGGTTGCGTAAGCATAAGGCTGAGATTCTATGTGAACCACAGAAGATCTCATTGATGAATAAGGGTAAAAAGGTGAGCTATTGGAGGGAAGGAAGACCAAAACACAACAAAATAGTGTAAGTAATGAGGTTTGTTAGGTTTGTGAACAGAGGTTTTGCAATTTACCTTTGTAGTGTGAGAGATGTGGATCATGTTGAGACTGCTAAGCCTGAGGATGTTGAGGCGGTAAGGGAATTTCTTGATGTATTTCCGAAGAAGATTCCGGGGATGCCACCTAAACGAGAAATTGACTTTACTATTGACTTAGTTCCGAGAACAGCACCTATTTCCAAAGCACCCTATAGGATGGCACCTGCATAAATGAGTGAGTTGAAGGAGCAGTTGCAAGACTTGCTGGAAAAAGGTTACATTAGGCCTAGTGCTTCACCTTGGGGAGCACCAGTACTGTTTATGAAGAAGAAAGACAGGAGTTTGAGGTTATGTATTGACTATAGAGAGCTGAATAAGGTGACAATAAAAAATAAGTATCCTTTTCCAAGAATCGATGACTTGTTTGATCAATTAAAATGAGCCACTGTGTTTTCAAAGGTTGATTTGAGGTCAGGATGCCATCAAATGAGGATTGCTAATGAGGACATACCAAAAAAAGGCTTTACGTAAGAGATATGGGCACTATGAGTTCACTGTTATGCCTTTTGGGTTAACCAATGCGCCATCAATTTTCATGGATCTAATGAATAGGATTTTCCGACGATTTTTGGATAACTTTGTGGTTGTTTTTAATGATGACATCTTGGTGTACTCTAAGAGTAAAGAAGAACATGTGGAACATTTGAGGACAACCTTGATGACATTAATAGTGAATGAGTTGTATGCTAAGTTCTCGAAATGTGAGTTCTGGTTGGAGAAGGTAGTATTTTTGATGAATATTGTGTCTAAAGAGGGAGTTGAAGTAGATCCAGCCAAGGTTGAAGCAGTTAAGGAGTGGCCTACACCTAAGAATGTAACGGACGTACGGATTTTCTTAGGAATAGGAGGTTTCTGAAGGACTTTTCAAGGATTACTAAACCCATGACGTCGTTAATAAAGAAAGACTATAAGTTTGAGTGGAATAATAAGTGTGAAGAGGCATTTCAGACCTTAAAAGAGCGTTTGACTACAGCTCTAGTGCTGACTTTTCCAGATGGAAGTCACTCTTCTGATGTGTATAGTGATGCTTCTAAAAATGGTTTGGGATAGGTGTTAATGCAAACACTAGTACAAAAATCCAATTTTGCTGCGGTTTTTTTAGGGGTATTTGCTGCGGTTTTTAACCGCAGCACTTGGAGCAGCAGCAATAAAGTAGCGTATTATTTGCTGCGGTTCAACCGCAGCAAAAAAATGGACTTTTTGCTGCGGTTGTAGTCAAAACCGCAGCAAATAACCACCCAAAAAAATAAAAAAAAAATTATTAACCAGCCAAAGATGTACATTCCAGCCAAAGATGTACATTCCAAGGCTTTTACCTCCACAAAGATCAATCAGAATATGTATTAAAATTTCTTAACCAACTGCTCCGACTATTTGTTAACCAAAATCACTTCATACTCCTAAAGTAGTCCCCAACAATGCAACAAACCTTAAACAACAATGCCAAAACCCAAAAGCACTCATGACTAGATTAATTCTTGTGAATTGCAAAATTTGATTAATTATACGGAATAAATGTAATCAAGATGATAAATATATATTTCAAGAATGTAATGACAATGATCTTTATTTTCAATGAGTATAATCATACATAATTAAATTGATTCTTGTGCACTGCACGATTTTAATTATTTTTTCATCTATATATAAAGATTAGTCAACTAGATATAAGGCAACTTCAAGTAAATATAAGATAATGACATGAAAACTTAAGATAATTCCATGCAGAAATCACATAAAGTATATTTTTCAAAAAGATAGTTGCGAATGACCACTAGCCAATAAATTATATTTAGTTGAGTTTACTTAAGGTTTGTATTAGTGCCTTAGTCGGTTGTTTTGATGAATCAAACCCCTCATTACATTTGAGTATTAATACAGGCTACATGGAATTTGAATTTTGAAACCACGTACATCATGTACATCATAACATTGCTCTTCCATTTGAGCTAATAGCCTTGAGTCAAAGACAATGGGATCATGAAAAAAAATACAAAAATACATAATGTCAAAGTTTCAAAGGTCTAATTTTCAATTAAACACCAATTGTCAAAGGAATATGCAGTGTTGTTTTCATGCAAATGATCATTCATTTTTTTCAGGATAATTATAATGAAAATAGATTGCTCAATCCATAATCTCAGGAGTAGAATGTTCTAACCTAAACGTATCATCAAGTATCATCATTGATCAGCTTTCGCGGTTGATTCCAACATAAACGTACTCGATTAACAGTATGCTTCTGTCTTAAGCAAACACAATTGAGTACAACCTCAAAATTCATACTTTGAGAAAAAAAGCACAAGCCTTAGGCTACTGAAGACTAGAACTCACATAACATGTTAAATGCCATGAATACAATGACTTATAAAGTCATGAGTGCCTACAACTCGAACAAAAATTTCAAGCAAATCAACTAATCTTAGTTTTCTTTCAAACACATCCAAAAGCACACTGATGCGAATCCATAATAAAGATGTACACACTTAGCAGGAAAACATTACTAAAATAAGGGGAAAACAGAGGAATCTATGCATTATCATGTCAATGTGTATAAAGGACTGAAGTTCATCAAGCTGTTGGCCTTATTCAACAAAACAGACGTCAAATGCACCAGTCACACAAAGAAAATTAAAGGGAACGGGACAACATTTAACCTGTGTCTGGACAGGTTAACCCCAAACCACACTCACTCACCCATGAGCCACCCAACATTTAACGGGAAAATTAAATCGACACCACAAAGTCAATCACACTAAAGCCGTTATTATTGCTTGAATGTTAACCCCAAACCACACTCACTCACCCATGAGCCACCTCCACCCAAAAAACCACCCTGCCTTCCTACAAACCCATTCATTTCACCAAAAACAAAGCAACCAATTTCTTATTTATTTATTTATTTATTTTTTTTGAGAAAAAACCTTTGCTTATCTTCAATTATAGGGTTTTAAAGGTACCATGAAAATTCTACATCTATAGTTTTCATGTTCAAATTTGACCATTAAAACCTTTAATTTGAACTTCAATATTGGTGTTGAAACAAAAGAGGAAGAGAGGAGTTGCTATGGCAGCAAGGTGGAGGGGGCGACAACTGTGCTTAGGCAGTAGCAATAGTTAGGGAACTATTGATGTAGAGGCGGTAAGAATGTTGGTGCAAATGATAGACTGGTTGTGCGGAAATAATAGACTGGGGAAGGGAGAAAGGGAAGAAATAATAGTACCAAATAACAAAGTTCTTGACTGGTTGTAATGGAGTAGTAGTAGTTGTGTGTTGTATTCTCCAGTGACGATATTCCCAACTGTGCGGAGAGCAGGAATGGACTAAAATCAAAACACACGAATTCTATCCAAAAACACGAACTCAAACCAACCCAAAAGTTCAGACAACAAACCAAAACCCTAAATCAAAGTAAATTATTAACTCACCTTCACAACTTTGTTCAATCCTTCACAGTCATCGAAAAGTGGCTTCCAACAAACGGATCTTCGACCACTAGCAGAAAAAAAAAATGAGAATTAAAAAAAATCTAATCAAATAAACAAAACTTAAATTCCAAAAACATAAATCGATAAAAAAAAGCAAGTGCTATTAAAAAGAAATCGATCTTCAGCAACAACGAATCAAAGAAATCGATCTTCAGCAACAATGAATCAAAAAAACGATCTTCAAATTAAAAAGAAAATCGAATAAAAAAAGAACACAAATTCAAAAGAAAAATAAAATAAAACCGGAAAAATAGAGAGATTTATACCTTCAAAATTGGGAATAAGAGAGGAAGTGAAATGGAGAATGAGAGAGGAAGCCAACTCGAGAATGAGAGAGGAAGTGAAGTGGTGAATGAGAGAGGAAGTGAAGTGGAGACGGGATGAGGAAGGAGAGAGGAGGTGTTAGGGTTAGGAAGGAGAGAGTGAAATTAGGTTAATGTATCTTATATATATGTGGCGGTGAATTGGGCTTGGGCTGCTTATTATGTTCATTGGGTTATTTGCTGCGGTTATAACCGTAGCAAATAAGTTATATAACCGCAGCAAATAACTTATTTGCTGCGGTTTCTTTTGAACCGCAGCAAATACATTTACATAACAGTATCATAGATAACTATTTGCTGCGGTTCTTGAAAAATCACAAAAACCGCAGCAAATGTGACGCAGCAAAAACCATTTTTTCCACTAGTGAAAATAGAAAAGTAATTGCCTATGCTTCAAGGCAATTGAAGCCATACGAGGCAAACTACCCTACTCATGATCTTGAGCTACCAGCAATCGTGTTTGCTTTAAAAATATGGAGACATTACTTGTATGGGGTAAAATGTAGGATATACACAGACCACAAGAGTTTAAAGTACTTTTTCACTCAAAAGGATTTAAACATGAGACACAGGAGATGGCTTGAGTTGATCAAGGATTATGACCTAGATATCCAATACCATGAAGGGAAAGCCAATGTGGTAGCAGATGCTTTAAGCCGTAAAACGAAGCATGGAGTGAATACCTTTGTGGTTGCTAATATACTATGTAAGGATATAGAAAGATTGAGTTTGGAAATAGTGAAGGAGGGAGAGTTGGAAGGAATTCTTTGTAACCTTAGTATCCAACCAACAATATTTGAGGAAATTAAGAAGAACCATGAAGGAGATGTGAAATTGGACAGAATCAAGGAAAAGTTAAAAGCAGGAAAAACTATGAACTTTAAGATTCATGAGGATGGAAGTTTAAGGTATAAAGGAAGGTGGTGTATACAACCGAGATGTGAGGATCTGAAACGCAGAATCATGGAGGGACATAATACCCCGTATTTAGTGCATCCTAGAGGTGATAAGTTGTATAAGGATTTACAGAAAATGTATTGGTGGCCTAGGATGAAAAGAGAAGTGGCTTAATTGTGAGCAAGTGTCTCACCTGTCAAAAGGTCAAATTTGAGCATAAGAGACCTCAAAGAGAATTCCAACCACTTGAAATACCATGATGGAAATGGGATTGCATATCAATGAACTTTTTGACTTGCTTGCTAAAGTCGAAGAATCAAAATGATACCATGTGGGTTGTGGTGTATAGGCTTACTAATTCAGCAGTGTTTATACACATGAAAGAGACTTGGACAATGGAACAACTTGCAAAAACTTACATAAAATATGTTGTGAGGCTACATGGAGTTCCAAAGGATATCGTGTCAGATAGGGATTCTAGGTTTCTTTCGAAATTCTAGAAAAGTGTCCAGGAGAACTTTGGTACAACATTAAAGATGAGTACAACTTTCATCCAACAACAAATGGACAAACAGAGAGAACCATACAAACCTTAGAGGACATGCTAAGGGCTTGTGTAATGGAATTTCAAGGGAATTGGGAGGATCACTTAGATCTCATTGAGCTTTCATATAACAATAGTTACCATGCAAGTATTGGCATGGCACCTTTTGAGGCTTTGTATGGAAGGAAGTGTAGAAGCCCCTTGTGTTGGAATGACATAAGTGAGACAGCAATTCTAGGACCTCAATAGATAGTAGAAACCACAAAGAAAATTAGAGTAATACTAGAAAAGATTTAGGCAGCACAAGATAGACAAAAGTCCTATGAGGACCAAAAACGCCAAGAAGTTGTGTTTGAAGTTGGCGACAATTTGATACTTAAGGTATCGCCAATGAAAGGAGTAAGGAGGTTCGGAAAGAAGGGAAAATTAAGCTCAAAATACATAGGACCCTATGAGATCTTGGAAAGGGTTGGAAAAGTAGCCTATAAATTAGCATTACCAATGGAGTTGAGCAAAGTTCACAATGTCTTTCATGTGTCTCAACTAAGGAAGTATATTCCAGATGAGTCACATGTGTTACAGAATAAAGTAATAGAGTTAGACCAAAGTTTGACCTATGAAGAGAGGCCAATTAAGATCCTAGACAGTAAAGTCAGGGATACGCGTAGAAAAAGTGTCAAAATAGTGAAAGTGTTGTGGTCTAACCAAGAAACCGAAGAAGCTACTTGGGAAGCTTAGGGTATGATGAGAGAAAAGTACCCAGAGGTATTTCAGGTTAGTAGGTAGAGTTACGGGGACGTAACTCAATTTTTAAGGGGGGTAGAAAGCAACCTGTTTTCGCGCATTTTAACCTCAATGTTGCAAGTTGTTATGAGTTTCTATGACTTTTCTGTAAGAGTTTTATGTTTGTCTACTAAAAAGGTTGTCAAGTAAGTACCTAAGTTCGACGAAAACAACATAGTATTACAATAAGAAAGTTTGAAGTAGTCTCTACTCAAATTCTATGTACTAATTTACACAAAGTTTCAGGAAAAAACTTCTTTTAAGGGGGTAGACTGTAATACCCTACATTTTCCTGTATTCTAAGGAAGTATTTTTGTGTTTGACTAGTATAATTTTAATATTTTTATTGAAAAATTATGTTCAATAGGAATGTTAAATGAAAATAATAATAATAATAATAAATAAATACTAATACAAAATAAGTTTTAATTAAAAATAATTATTTGTATTTATATATAATTAATATTTTATGTTTATAAAATATTTTAAAAGGCTTCTAAAAATAGTATTTTCAAGATTTTCCTAATTTATTTTGAGGCAAGGGCCTAAAGGTAATTTCCACTTGTTAGTATAAGTATGGGCTTTTCCAAATCCTACTTTGGGGCCTCTAAATACCCTTTAAAACCCAAATTTTCAGATTTCGTTCATCATTAGTTGTAATTAGGATTCCACAAATCTAGAGAGAGAAGATAGGAAAAAAGGAGGAAAGGGATTTCTGAAAAAAAAAAAAATCTTTGAGTTCGGTTTTCCGGAAAAAAAAAAAGAAAAAAAAGTGAGTTCGCTTTTGCCTCGGGATTCGTGCCCTCGCCGGAGCTGCCGTTCGCCACCGCCGGCCACCTTGCTCCTCCCCTTGCTTGGTATATTTCGAACCTTAAAAAAAAAAATCTCCTTCTTTCTTTTTGATTCAATCTTGCAAATTCATGTTCATATATATGTTTAATCATGATTTTATAAGTATCAATCATGTTTTAATGAAGTTATGATTTATTTTAAGGCATGAATTAATTTGTTGTTCATGAAATTTTAGATAAGGGTTTATAAAGTATGAAAGTTTTGATTTTTATAAGTTTTTATGATTTAAACTTCAATGTTATGATCATGAATTGTTGTTGTGTGAATTTACATTTTATGAAGTTTAGATTAATTTTTAAAAGCTTTGATTATAAAATAAATTGTCGTCCGAATTTGGTAGTCATGAAATTCAATAGAATAAATATTATGAACATGTTTTGGCTTATGAAAAATTATTCTAAAGCATAGATTGGTTTCATAATTATGTTAGTTGATTATAAAAGAGTTTTGCCTTGAATTTCTGATGTTTTTATGATTTTTTGATTTGCATTTGAATATCTGTGATGATACACCAATAGTGGATGAGTCAACCAATCTACTATCAAAACCTATTGGGTTTGACAAAGATAAATTACAGGTATGGGTGACAATGATAATGATGAACACTGACACTGTGGAGACATGTGATGGTGGTGGCTTCCTAGCCAACACTATTAACTATTAACCATCAATATGCTTGTCACTGGTGGAGTGAGCCTTTAGTTAAGTTAAGTGATGGTAACTCTAATTAATGCACTCACGGGATGGAAATACATGGTGGTTATAGGGAACAAGTTGGTTTGGTCCATGAGTTTTCCCATTTCACTTGATAGGATTTTCTCACTTTGGACATTATTATTATTAGTTTATGTGGAGTCTTGATCATCATAAATATGCTTAAAGACATGAAGAATGGTTTTTTAATTAAAAGATTGGATCTTCAAGCGTTTCTTCATGTTCTTGATGAATCTTGAAATTGCGCAAAAATTGACGAAAATAGGGGTGTGTATTTTGACGGTTTTTTGGCAATCTTGGGCACCAAGATATTTTCGTGATTTTTAAGATAATTTCTGATGATTATCTTGTCTATTAATTATTTTGTCAAGTTGTTAGGATAATTTCTTGATTAGTTAGTTAGTTAGAGTTTGTTAGGAAAGATAAGATCAAAGTGCAAGTTGCATGATGATGTGGCAATGTTATCTTTAGTTTGTTGAGCAACTTGTGCAAGTTGCACAAGTGGGGCTTATTTCCTATTTTTCACGTGTTTATTAGATGATTTTAGTTAGGATTTTGTTGATGATTATACCTATAAATCATCTCAACATTAAGTTGTAAATTAATTGAGTTTTATGAATTGAATTTTTCCATACAATTTTTCCGAAAATTTGCACAAATTGTGGACTTCAATTTCTTCGAAATTTCCATCATAAATTTGTGAGTCAGGAGTGATTAACAAATTTAGAACCTAGTTAATTAATTACAGGAGTGTGTTAATTAATTAGTCTTCAATTAAATCAATCTAGGAGTGGAGAGTTTGATTGACAAAAAAAACGTGAGTTTTGGGGTGTATATGCGAACACTCCTTAAAATCCACATCAATTTGGTATCAGAGCTCAGTGTTTTGAAAAATTTCTTATTTTTTCACCATCCTTGGTTAATTGTTTTCACTTCGTCCGTTTTTCTAGTTTTGAGGGCAGAATTAAACTGGCTGGTTCTCCTTCGTTACAATGGATTTTTAGGTGATTCTTTTTTCCAAATTGTTTTTTTTAGTCTACTTTTCACCTGTAAAATCTCAGAATCAATATATTTGAGGAAGAATCTCTTTGAAATCGTTTTCTTGCAAGTGGTCAGAAATCGTATTTATTGTACTATTTTTAGCACAAATTACACATAGAAATTTTGGCTACGATTCTGTGCATGAAAATTTGGTCGAGTGCAGTAAACATAAAGGGGAAGATCTCCACAAAAATCAGCCATAGACGAGTTGTTTAGGTTGGGCTTTTGTCTTCATGTTTTAATCCAAAATTTTGGACAGTTTTAGATGATGGATTAGAATAGCAACAAAGTGTCTGCACAAGACTTGCTCTCATATTTTCTCCTTGGAAACAAACCAGATTCCTCTAAGTGTTAAGGGTTTGGCCATGTAAGGAGTCAATGTGTTAACAATGTGGAAATTTCTTTGGAGCTACATTTAGAACTATTATTGGAAGAATTACAAGAAAAACAGTCAAAACCATTTATTATGGACAAATCTAGAGTTCTCCATCATATTCAGGAGTTTGAATCAATGTTATCATTGGAAGATGTTATAGTGAATGAAGAACTCGAGGAGCATGCCAATAAAGTTTCGCAAGATGTTGAAGAATTAGGTCACAACGACGAGATTGCTGTCTTCAAGCCATCCCAAGAATCGACACTGATTGATTTTTCACAAATTTGGGATATGTTGGATCATGAAGCCAAGAATCAGTTTGTTCAATGTTTGGATATGGCTTATATTGCGAATCAAAAAGTGCACAAGTGGTGATTCACTTATTCCATGTTGGGATAAGGTAAATTTGAGGACAAATTCTTTTCAACCAAGGGAGAATGATGTGAATTTGAATATATGTGATGAAGTACCAATAGTGGATGAGCCAATCAACCTACTAATAAATCCTATTGGGTTTGACATAGATAAATCACAAGTATGGGTGACAATGATAATGATGAACACTGACACTGTGGAGACATGTGATGGTGGTGGCTTCCTAGCCAACACTATTAACTATTAACCATCAGTATGCTTGTCACTGGTGGAGTGAGCCATTAGTTAAGTTAAGTGATAGTACCTCTAATTAATGCACTCACAGAATGGAAATACATAGTGGTTACAGGGAACAAGTTGGTTTGGTCCATGAGTTTTTCCCATTTCACTTGATAGGGATTTCTCATTTTTGACATTATTACTATGAGTTCTTGAGGAGTCTTGATCATCATAAATATGCTAAAAGACATGAAGAATGGTTTCTTGAAGGTTTCTTGATTAAAAGATTGGATCTTGAAGCATTTCTTGAAAAATCTTGAAATTGCGCAAAAATTGACGAAAATAGGGGCGTGTATATTGACGATTTTTGGCAATCTTGGGCACCAAGATATTTTCGTGATTTTTGGGATAATTTCTGATGATTATCTTGTTTATTAATTATTTAGTTAATTTGTTAGGATAATTTCTTGATTACTTAGTTAGTTAGAGTTAGTTAGGAAACATAAGATCAAAGTGCAAGTTGCATGATGATGTGGCAATATCTTTAGTTTGTTGAGCAATTTGTGCAAGTTGCACAAGTGGGGCTTATTTTCTATTTTTCACGTGTTTATTAGCTGATTTTAGTTAGGATTTTGTTGATGATTATACCTATAAATCATCTCAACATTAGGTTGTAAATTAATTGAGTTTTATGAATTGAATTTTTCAGTACAATTTTTCCGAAAATTTGCACAAGTTGTGGACTTCAATTTGTTTGAAATTTCCATCATAAATTTGTGAGTCAGGAGTAATTAACAAATTTAGAACCTAGTTAATTAATTACAGGATTGTGTTAATTAATTAGTCTTCAATTAAATCAATCCAGGAGTGGAGAGTTTAATTGACAAAAAAAACGTGAGTTTTGGGGTGTATTTGCGAGTACTCCTTAAAATTCACATCAGTTTTTCATGACTTTAAAGTTAATTAATAAATCTAAAATTTTTATAAAAACAAGTTAAAATAAGTTTTAAGTGTTGATATTATGCTAGTATGATCACAGCATATTAATTCTATGATGTTCCATATAATTTTTAGTATGTTTCATGAGGTTTAGAATTGATTTTAAGCATGTTTAACATGCTGTCCAAATTTTATAATGTGAAAAATTAGACTTTTAAAGTATGTAATTAGCATGAATTGATAATATAAATTAAGTAATACATTGTATGATTGATTTATGTTGTTTTTGAAGTTTTTCAAGCAGTTTTGGTAATTTTAAATTGCTGTCAATTTTTCTAAAGTGGCATTAAATTTATATTAAGGTTTTATAAAGTATAAATAAGTCCCGAAAACCAAGTAATCATACAATAGATAAATAGTACACATACAAACTCATTACTTAGTAAAACCCTAATTAATAAACAGTACACATACAAACTCATTACTTCCCCCTATCTTCTTCTCCACTATCTTCTTCTCTAAATCGTGCTTCCACTAACTTCTCAAAACCGTTATTACACTATCTTCTCAAAGTTGTTCTTCCACTACCTTCTCTTTCACCACCACCACTACCTTTCACTACCTTCTCTTTCACCACCACCACTACCTTTCACCGCCACTATCTTCCACCTTCTCATTATCTTCATTGCAAATTCCACTGCCACAACCACCACCATCTTCTTCTTCTGATCAATATTTGGGCAAAATCCACTGCCTACAGCTTCTCTTCTTCTGAATTTGCGCAATATTTGGGTAACTATGTCTAACCTTAATTTGAGTAATTCTGAATTTCATGCATTTTTTTTTTTTTGCAAGTATTTTTTATGTAATTTTGTTGTATGCAAGTCGTTGTTAGGATACAGTAACACTAGTGGAAAATGGTGTGGCATTCGGAGGAAAGGAAGAAAGATGGAGTTTGATTTGAGAAAACTTTAATGGAAAACAGTAGTGGAAAACTTTAATCGCCAATTGAGATTTCTTACCCAATTCAATGGCCCGATACAGTGCCACTAGTGGAAATTTCTACTGAAATTTTTGAATTGCCGATTAATTTCAGTTATTAGAATTTTTAATTGGGTTTTTAGGCGATTAATTTAAGTAATTTCAGTTTTTAGGATTTTGAATTTGGTTTTTAGGCGATTAATTACGGATTCTTGAAGAATTGCTGAACTATTTTAATTTGATTTGTCTTGTTCGTGATGTCAGTTTGTTGGTATTATTGTTAAACTGTTTTAATTTGAATTTTGATGTGTTTTGATTAATTGAGTTATTACATATTTGACAATTGGTATTATTGAATGTGTATAAGGAGCTTGTGTGAACACGTTTTCCAATTTCATTATTGCTAACATAACCTTAATTTTAATATTCAAATATACAATCCAAGTAATTATTCAACTTTTTGAGTTGCTTTTACCGTATGCAACTCTTATATGTGTCACACAAATGTTACCTTTGTTGGTTAAAAATATGTTATTATGCGAGACCGAGGCAGTAATGGTATAATGGGGAATGAGAAATGAGGAGATAGTCTCATCAAACACTAGCTTCGTAATACTAGACAAGTTGACATTGGGTGCATTAGCGGGGCTTTTGTTTAGAGAAGCGAGAATTAGGGAGATTAGGAGATGCGATAGGGATGGGGAATTGGTGTGTCGGATTTCATTGACCCTAACTCTATTATTTGTTTGGTATGTGCTCGGACTAAATAGGTAAATTGACTTGTATTTATGGTAATAAAAAAAACTTAATCTCCTCCGTAAAAATTGCTACCCAGAGTTATTATTGATAATTATATTTGGGGGGATTAGAGGGGTTTGAAACTTTAATCCCCATAATAATCACAAATCCTAGAAAACAAACAAGAGAATTTCGTTTAATTGTATTGGAATCCCTATCCCCACCCATATCCTTCTAAACAAACGCCTTGTAATTGCTTGTCTTTGAAATTATTTGTAATTCTGTATTAACAAATAAGAATTGGAAGAAGTTTTGCATATGTATTCTATCAGTTGAGTTCCAAGTGATTAACTGGCTATGGAAAAATTGTCAAAATCTTTGGAAGTTAGTGGAGTAGTATCTTGTATCACTGTATCAGTCCACCCTAGGTTGTGCGATGATCAATATCTGTATCTCATGTGGATCAAAACTAATGTATTTCTCATTCAGGCGTTTAGTGCTTACTAGTTACGACAATTTATATCGATGACACAGCGGGGTATTTTTGTCGTGCTTGGTGAGCATCTATTGTTCTACAGTCAATTATTGATTTTCCTTCATTAAATTTTCGGCTATCATACATTCATACTCTCATATTCGGCGTGTCAACTATAACTTATATCATACGTTTTTGTTCCTGTTGAAAGCTTATGAAGTGTTTTTGTCATGTGCCACTAATTTGATCGATAATTCTGAAGACACTATTCTGATACTGAGTTGTTTTAGTACCTTTCGTTTTCACGAACTTCTGAATAGCAAGTTTTTGGAAATGTGCTTTTGAACTGTGTTACAATGTTTGAACTAAATTGCAGCACTGAAATCGGAACTGAATTTCAGAACTGAAATCATAACTGAATTTCAGAACTGAAATTTCAAAGCTGAATTTCTGAACTGAAATTTCAGAATTGATATCAGAACTGAAATTTCAAAACTGAAATCAGAAATATCTATTCGTGGAATTGTAGAAATCTATTAAATTTAGTGTAGAAATATCTATTCGTGGAATTGAAGAAATCTATTTCATTTAGTGTGCTTTATAAGGATGAATTATATAAGAATGCTAAAGTTTATGCCTTCTCTTTTGAAACCATTAGTGTAAAAGTTTTTTACGTACTTGGTAATATAATAAGAAGGGAAAGTTATATAATAAGAAGGGGAAAGTTAAAATTTTGAGTGAGTGTGTATGGAAATTTTGACCAACAAACACTAAAATGTTTAAATGAAATCAATGAGGTTCATTGCGTGTGAGCAGAAGCAACAAATTTGGTTGCACAAGGGGTGGCATCATTGTTACTCAGTGAGTGTGTACACTAGTGGAAAAATACCTAATCGTAACGCCCTATTTGTAACGGGCATTGTAAAGGAATGTTACAAATGAAGTTGTACCGGGCATATTGTTAAAACATTGCAAAAACGTGCGTGTTTTTACCACCCATAAATAATATGTAACGGGCTAATTAATACCCGTTACAAATAATACCTGTTGTAACTAACTTTTTATTTGCCCGTGAAAATTACGATGTCATTTGCTCCACATTCTCCTATTTGTAACTTACAAGTTCTTGCCCGTTACAAAAAAGAAAATCATTTATAGCAGCTGCGCTATATAACAGTTACAATTATATGGAAGTAAAAACCCTAAATCATGTGAAGTTAAAAATTGAAACTCCACCAATGCAAATTAAAACTCCTCCAAAGTCCAAACTGAAACTCCTGCTTCCTCATTCTTGCTTCTCGCGAATTCGCCAGCACCCTTTCTCATCATCTTCTGGCGAATTCCGCAACCACCAACTCACATTTCAGAAGATTTTTTGCTTTAATCTTCTCTTGATTGTTCGTGAATTTGGAGAGCAATTGTCTCCTTCTTCTCTGAGTTATTAGCGAATTTGGGGAGCAATTTACTTCCAACTTCATCAGCATCTTCTTCTTCATCAGAGACTCCCTTCGTTATCCTTTATCTCCCTTCTTTTCTTCTGACTTCTCCACTTATGCAGGTGATTCCTTTTTTCTACGGTTTTGATAGTTTTTTTTTCGTGTTTGATTTTATTTGATTTTGATTTATTATGGATGTTTTTCTAATATTTGTGTTTGTGAGTAAAAGTTCTAATGAAGATTGAATATGTGATGCCCATTACTACTAGTCATTAGCGTGAAGAGCTTGAAGCTCAACTTCAGGTTTTAATTTTTTCTATTTTTAATTTGTTTTCTTTATTGTTTCCTTCAAATGTCTTTTCCCTATATTTTTGTTGATATCAAGTTTTAATAGTTGTTCATTTTCCAATTAATTTGATGCACTGATGATACACGAATGAAGTATAAGTAATTAGATTGGTGTAATTGTCTGGAATTTCGTTTGTATTAGGCTGATTTTTTTAAGTTGAAACTTTTATTTAATTTGTTTTAATATGCCTATTGTTTCTGAGTTTTTGATTTTGATTTTTCCTTATTGTTTTGTTGACAGTTTTCATTTTTTGAATTTTAATTAATTAATTAACTATTGGGTTTTTGAAAGTTGAAGATATTGATAGGGTCATTTGAAAGCTTCACATTTCACATCTTACCATAACTATATCTAAAGTTCTTGAATTTTCAGCATAAACTTTGATAGTTGACACTTAAGTTCCTGCTTCCACTCTATATTCTCGAGTTGTTATTTGCCTTGCAGTAGCATTAATCTTTCCAATGCAGTTGGGCCTCATTGGAACATAAACTTTGCTTTGAAGTCATTGGCACAGTCATGTAAAGATGTTACATGAAATTACACCTTCAATTCAAATAGAATAAAGAATTATGCGTCTAACTTGCTGCATGATGTTAGATTGATGCTAAGGGTATAATTCATTATTGCTATCCAAAGGTCTAGTAAACTTTTCTCATGCCATTTTTTTCATTGATTTTGTCTTTGTCCTCAGTCAACTAGTATTTTTACTGCCATTAACCAATCTTTTCTAATGGAAAAATGAGAGTTTTTACTCCATTTTAATAATCATTTCTTTAATTAGCTATCATGCTCTCATCTTTTCATTTTATCCTCGTTCTTTAATTGAAAATAGATTATATCATGAATTATACGAGATGAGAATTGATTTCGGTAGTCAACCCCATCCTTTTGGGATTAAAGCTTTGATAACAAAAATGATGATGACACATTATCATTAATTGGATCCCTTTTGTGATCTTATTAATTTTGTCATTGAATTAGAAATGAATGTATCAAATATCTATACTATCATCTTGTCTACCATAGTTGGTGGTTTAGTTCATCTACATACTGATATATTGAGATGGACTCCTAATGGTAGATTTCTGCAATGATGGAATCTTTGCTTATCCACAGAGCCTTGGTCTCGTTCCACAAGGAAGTGATAGCAGTGTTGTTATGGGTTCTGATGTTAGAGGCAGTATATTACGGATAGCTTCTACTACAGGCGATGGAGAATTGAATTTACTTTTTCCAGACACGGCAAGGTATTTAGATTTCTTTTCAAAGATTTCCTTGTATAAATCTTTTGTTTTTGTTCGAGGGCATGCAAACCACTACAACTATTATTGATGGGTTTTAGTCATAAACTCATAATCATTTGAATGGTTGAATTAGTGTTACCTTCCATTTCATTAATATACGTTGGTTAACAATTTCCTTTTCTCCCTTCTGTTAAGCTTCAAACCCAAAGTTGGTTCACTGAAATCTTGCTTCGAGAACTTGAATGCAATCAAATTTGGAAAAATCCTAATTTTTTTCTTTTTGATTTCTAGTAAATAAAATGTGTTTTCCACTATGATTTCAGCTTCCCAACATAGTAGCCTCTGCAAATATTATCAAAGAATGTTAATGAAATGATGTCTTTCATTAAGTTCAAAGATTCGTTAAGTTTTATCACCAATTTTAAGGTTGTTTATGTGCTAGTTTTGGCCGTTTGGGGTTTGTTTTGCTGTTGTTTTAGGTTATTTGGGTGTCTGTTTTGGGATACTTTGTTGAGTCTAATAGGCTATCTATTTTGAAACCTTTTGACATTCTTACATGCATGTAATGCTGGAAATAGAGCCTTTACTATTTTGAAATCTATTTTGCAAGGATAAAGGTGTGTAACATGAAATGCATAAATGACTTTTTCTTCAGTGACATTGTGTTAAATTCTAAAATAGATAGCCTATTTGACTAAAATGTGGAGAACTAGATGCTTCATGTATCCCTATGGTGAATGCTCTAGTAATCTAAGGAGTATTAGTATATGTATGAAAGACCTAAACTTAAAGGATAAACTGATAAACTATGGAACTAAAATAAAGTTATGAATAGCCTTGTTATCGTATTTTGATACAAATTAAATTAATCTTTGTTTTATGCTGTTGGGTTCAGGCATTGAACACAGATTCAACAATTTGGCACCAAGAGAGAAATTTTTTGATTTAAAACCTTCTTTTACAAGTGCCTTGTCACAGGTTTTAATCATGGCCTTTTGTATTATTCTCTAGGTTGTATTTATATTTTATTTTAATTTTATTATAGGTTAGCAAAACCCCCTTAGGAATCCATTAATGCTCTTAAAGTCCTACCCCTATTCATCTAGGGTTAATTTGTATTCATCTTTTGAACCAAGATTTTAGTTTACCGACTTTGGATCAACCTTTTGTATTGCTAATTATTCATAAACAACTATGCAAGAACTATTTTTAATGTAGTATGTTGTGTTGTACTAATGAAATTGTTTATACTTGTTTTGTATTTATGCTTGTGTTGAATTGGAAATTGCAGCTCCTATTTCGCATTTTGAAAGAGTGGTTGGTGTAGTGAGTTGAAAATTTGTTGCAGTGCCGGTACATCATGGATGCGTGGATGGTTTGTGTTCGTTAACCATGTAAAATGTTTGTAGCTACAAGTGTACAATAGGAGGTACAACAGCGAATTATTTTTGCTTATAAAATAGATTAGTTGTAACGGGCAAAATAGAAAAATCGTTACAAATAACAATATATTTGTAACGGGCAAACTATTATATTTGTTACAAATAATGTTTATTTGTAACGGGCTTTGGTAAATGCCCTTTACTAATAGAACTTTTTTAAACCATTGAAAACTTTATTTGTAACGGGCGTTGATAAGGGCCCGTTACAATTAATACCTTATTTGTAACGAATGCTAGCCCGATACAAATAAGTTCTTATTTGTAACCCTTGCAATCGTAACGCCCAATATCCGTCCAAAATGTCACTTTTTGCCTGATACAATTAAGAAATTTTCCACTAGTGGTATAGAAATTTTGGGCTTGTAAGTCAATGTCGAAGAGTGTACTAACATTCATCATCATTATGTTTTTTTAGAAATGAATCGAAAATGGATGTATGGTGATCTACGTGAAAATGCTTACCGAGATGGGGTAGATGATTTTTGTAATGACGTGAAAATTTTGGGCTAGTGTGGTTGTTGGTCATGGTGGTTGTGGTGGTGTGCATGCAGTAGAGCAGAGCATGGTGGTAGCCTTTTTTGTGTGTGCAGGTTTTGTTGGTGCACCAGCAGCATTAGAAAGCATGCAGGATTAGCATGTAGATTATTAGCAACATATCAGCTTTTAAAAAAAAAAATTGTATATGTATTTGTATCGGGCCTAAAATTTCAAAGTTACAAAAAAACTTATTTGTATCGGGCTGCAGTTCAAACGTTACAAACAAAGTCACTAATTGTACCCAGTAAAAGTAATTTTTAGTTACAAATTAAGTCAAATGTATCGGGCATATTAAACTTTAGCGTTACAAATAACTGCATGTCCTACCTTTCAAACATGTTTTTTGTAACGGTCAACATAGAAGACCGATACAAATAGCTTGTTATTTGTAACGAATAGTAGCCCGATACAAATAACATCTTTATTTGTAACATCCACAAACGTAACGCCTAAAATCCGTCTGAAATGTATGATTTTGCCCGATACGAATAGAGTTTTTTCCACTAGTGAATTTAGACAAACGTCCCTTATTCGAGTCTCATTCATATTTAATCTAAATACACGGTTTATGAGTTTAGTTCCTAAAAAAAAAGATAATTAAAATTAAAAAACACTAAAATAGCGTAGCGCAACAGATTTTATCACGCTAATGTCGCAGCGTCACAAAGTTTGTTGCGCTATACCTGCAGCGTGACAAACTTTGTAGCGCTGGAAAGTCAGCGTGACAAACTTTGTCACACAACGTTGCCAGCGCGATTGAAATTCCTACGCTCCTGTTTTGTTGCAAAATACTTCTAAAAAGGTTGATTTCACCTTTCCTTAAGCCAATTTTTTAGGTCTAACTCGAACTATGGACGGTTTGGGAAGGGTGACCAAAAAAATTTGGGACCCTAAAATCAAGGGCCCCTAGAGTGGCGACTCTGCTGAGGGCTAAAAGAGTGTAAGACTTGAAAATTTTCTCTCATATTATACACTTGTTATATTTAGAACATTTGCATTTTTTAGTCATATTACATTCATGTAACATACACTTCGCCTCCATGTGTTTGAAACATGCCTTAGGATTACCGTGATACTTCTACATTTCGAGGAGGAACTATTGACTTGGTGGGGCCCATGGTCTCTAAGTAACCGAGCAAGATAAAACCTTATCCCAACTACATCAATTTCTAATCCGCCCATGGTACTTAGATGGGAGAAACTTCATATCTGACGATTATTATACCGCAAAGTGTTGGAGCACACTCCTTAGATGTAGGACCTTTTTGACCGACTTTGACTGACCTTTTTGTAATTAAATTCCATAATAATGATAACTTAGCAAAAATCAATAGAAACTTGCAGCGTAATTGACTCTAAAACGCTATACATACAGCGCAACTCTTCTAATTGCGCTACACTATTAGTGTCAAAAGTTTAATAACGCTACTTTTCTAGCGCTATTTCTTTTGTCACACTACAAAGCTAGCACCAGAACTTTTTTTGTGCTAAAAAGTCATGTATTTGAATAATTTTGATGAATATGTAGTATATATTTGAAATTACTTATACACAATTAAATCATAATTAACCCCAAATAAAAGGGTTTTAAGTTATTTTAGAGCCCGTTATGATTCAATAAAAAACCCACTTTGGTTTTTTTCAACATTTAATCTATTCACACATACTAATTAGGCACATTCTTTTAAGTGTAATCATTATAATATGAAAATGCAAGGGTTGCTGCATATTATTGGCATACAAAATGATGAAAAAATGCCTGCTGTAAACAAAAGAAAATTTGTTTGCTTTAGAAAGTGATAATATGTGCTATATTGGCTAGTACTTTATTCTAAACACTCCATCCCACCTTTGCATCAAACACATCATTCTAAGTGTTTAAATTATGAGCCCATGGTTCAGCCTACTCCTAAATGTTTGATTTAGAATCTATTGATCAATAGACCCAAGGTCTATAGTTTGGAATTAAATATAATGAACTTTCAATCAGTTATGGATATTATTTGAAATTCTTCAAATGCAAGCTCAAGAAAATCCGAAGAACATTATTCAAGACGATGTAGACTCATACATATAAGAAACATGATTTAGACCAAAATTAGAACTCGATTCACTTCCCAAATTTAATTTCTCTCTTTTCTTTGCTTCTTCTTTCATGGTAGAGTTTGAGACTTACGCTGCCAAGTATCATTTATGTACTAATCTCAACTATCAATAAAATGAAATTCATTTCATCATCAAATTGTACATTCTCTTTCTACTCATCATGTCTTGCTTAAACAATTACAAGTGAGTGAGCTCATCAAGTTGAGTAAATCAACATGGCAATGAAGAACAAGTTAAAGCATAATTGGCATAATATAGACTACGTTGTTCATATCAAATGCATCCTCAATTTGACGCATCCACACCTTGAACAACTTACTCTATATTTTACATCCTTTAAATTAAATGTGTCAATTCCTTAATTAAGTTACTAAAGCAAAGTGGTTCAAATGAATTCTCTTTTGGACAACAAACTTTACTTTATGAACCATAGGCCCAGTCATCATGAGCCTAAAAGTTCAATTGAGGCTCAATTTAAGTCTCAAAAATTGGGGGTTCACTCCAAGTCCACTTAATGTTTATTTAAAGATGCAATACACCAACATAAGAGGCACCTTTGAAACCCTAAAAACGTTGGTGCCTAAACACATAGCTTGTTTCTTTCAACCTACATCAAACTTAGCTTGGGGATCGGAATGCTATGAGGACATAAATTAAAATGCAACTACATAGAGCATATAATGTTAAAGTAGCTCTGATTTTAAATTCAAGCAAATGGAAATGCATGAAAAGTTGTCAACAAGTAAAGTTTTAAGTAATAGAGTTGCTCAAGTCTAAGAACAAGTAAGTAGCATAGTTTAGGTTAATTATGGGTATTTAAGCCTTCTTTTCCATTTCTTTCTCACACCCTAAGCTTAGCCACGATACAACCCTGAAAAAGCCCTCCTTGAGGTGTAACAAAAATGCAAAAAATTTGTGTCTTTACCTTTAACACATCAATAACTCAGAAGCAACAGCTACGTGAGACCTGATTTCAACTCGAATTGGATACGTATGCAACCTTTCATAAGGTACAGTCTTAATAGTCCTACATCTTAAGGACAAGTAACATGAGTAAAATTTTAAGGGCCCATGAAAAGAAGGTCCTTTGAACACAAGACCCACCTAAGGTCTTGGATACTGTTTTATTTTAGGACACACAACCGTCCTTAAAAGAAAATTGCCTTAATGTCACATAAAGAAAGTCATTTTCTTCTACGCATATCATCCCTGGAGTGCTGATGCGGGCGCATAAAAGTGTTATGCCTCCGCATCAGCGCCGCTCCACGATTTTTAAGGACTTTTATTTTATTCGTGCTTTGACTTGGTAAACCCAATTTTTGGGGTATTAAGGGCACGAATTCCTAGGCTAAAACACTTATGCTTTTCATAATTTAGAATTACTCTATTAGGGTTTAATTAATGATACGAAACAAGATGATAACTTCGAAGGTTTGTTGATGGCTTCTGAGAATGATGCAAGTATGGGGGAAATCATGGCTTATGGGGATTCAAGGCTTTTGGGATTACATAAAGCATGTTGTGAGACTACATGGAGTTCCAAAGGATAACGTATCGGATAGAGATTCTAGGTTTCTTTCAAAATTCTAGGAAAGTGTCTAGGAGAACTTCGGTACTACTCTGAAGATGAGTACGATTTTCCATCCAGCAACCGATGGATAGACAGAAAGGACGATACAGACGTTAGCGGACATGCTGAGAGCTTGTGTGATGGATTTCCAAGGGAATTGGGAGGATTGTTTTGATTTGATCGAATTTTCATACAACAATAGCTACATGCGCGTATTGAAATGGCACCTTTTGAGGAGTTGTATGGAATAAAGTGTAGAAGTCCCTTATGTTGGAGCGACATAAGTGTATGAGTTAGATATTAATTCTAGGATCTCAGTTGATATATGAGACTACTAACAAGGTGCGAGTAATACAAGCAAAGATTCAAGCTGCACATGATAGACATAAATCCTATGTGGATCAAAAGTGTCGAAAGGTTGAGTTTGAGGTTGGTGACAAGGTGTTATTGAAAGTATCACCAATGAAAAGTGTTATGAGGTTTAGGAAAAAGGGAAATCTAACTCCAAAGTACATTGGACCTTATGAGAATTTGCAAAGAATTGGAAAGGTTGCTTATAAACTACCCTTACCAATGGAATTGAACAAAATTGACAACATTTTTCATGTGTCTCAATTGAGGAAATATGTTCTGGAAAAGTCACATGAGTTGCAACTTGAGACGATCAAGTTAGACCAAAACCTCACTTATGAGGAGAAACTGATTAAAATACTTGATAGTAAAGTTCGTGGTACTCGTAGAAAATGTGTTTCAATAGTTAAAGTCTTGTGGTCTAACAAAGAAACCGAAGAAGCAACATGGGAAGCTGAGGATATGATGAGGGAAAAGTATCCGGAGTTGTTTCAGGTTAGTAGAGTTACGGGGACGTAACTCGGTTCTTGAGGGGGTAGATTGCGATAGAATTTCGAGAGTTTTCCCATTAAATTACGCGAGTTTTTGCATCTTTTAGCAAAGTTTTACGTAGGTTTTACGTTTTATTCTCTAAAGTTTAAGAAAAAGTCTAAGTAAGCGTCTAAATTCTACAACAACAATGTTTAAAAAGGAAAAGTTTTGAAAAAATGCAGTCTCTATACAAGTTCCATACAATAGTTTACACAAAGTTTCGGGACGGAACTTCTTTTAAGGGGGGGTATACTATAGTACCCCGTATTTTCACATATTTTATTAATTTAATTTTATAATTACTTAGTATATTTTTGGTATTTTTGGTGAAAAATAAGTTAAATAAATTAATTAAGTAGAGAAAACATAATTATCAATGAGTTAAAATAACTATTTTTTGTAATTTCACCTAAACCAACTTTGGGCCTATAAATACCCCATTAAATCAGAATTTTCTGATTTATATTATGTTTTAGTGATTTAGGATTTCCCAAAAAAATTCCAACAACCCTAAAGCCCGAAAACCCTAGACCCTAATCCGGCCCCCTCATCTGCACCACTTGTCACCTGCTCGACGGCCGCCCTCCACCTACTGCAGTCGGCCACTGTGGGCCCTCCCGCCTCCCCCCATCTTCATTTTTTCAATTAAGAAAAGAAAAAACTTTCTCCCTCTTTTTCTTTTTACTTCAACCTTATTTATAATGTTGTTTTAGAATTTATAATTATGTTTATGAGTTATTCATGAAATTATAAAATTAGTGTTTTTTATAAGTGATGAAAATTTGTTGGTTTTATGATTTTAATTCTCTAAATTTTCATATTATAATCATAGATTGATATAGTATTAGTTTATGATGATTTTATGAAGTATAGATTTGTTTTTGGAGGTTTTAAAGTAATTATTATTGCTGTCAAAATTTTAAAACATGAATAAAGAGTAGTAAAAATTTTATGAGCTTTTTTTTTGCTATGGAAAATAAGTTTAATGCATGATATAAATGTACAATTTTATTATGATGTTGTTAAAGTGCTTTATGCATAAAGTTTAGTAGGGTTTTAATGAGGTTTGGAATAAATTAACTTTCCTGTATATTTTTAATATAACATGTTCATGCATAGTAAAATTAGTGATGCATGAAGTAATGACTTATAATTGTTATTAAGGCTCGAAATCATCATATGTTGATCTTAGAACATAGGTATATTGTATTTGGGGTAAAATTATGAGGTTTAATAAGGTTTAAAGGAGTTTCTAAGTGATTTTTCAAGTGTTTTGAAAAGAAAACTATAAAATAAAGTATAGGATTGAATAAAGACCATATAGGGAAGGTTTTGAATGAGTTTCTATCATGAAAAGCCAGTTTAGAGTTGTTCTAGAATTTAGTCAATGAGGTTTTTAATTAGTTTCGATTTTTCCTATGAAGGAAGCTTCTAACTAAGCGATTTCTTGGAGTAGTGGCGGAGCATCGTTATAACACAAGTTACGTAAGTACTAAAGGCATACATGTAACTAGAATTCATGCTAAAAGTTATAGAATTGATTTTTAATGATGTGTTGACTTGAGTCGACTTGCATGAGAAGTTATGTTGGCATGATCACATGAAAAGTATGTATTGACTACCTTGTTTACATTTTGTTTTTATCGCATTGGTGTTACATCATTGATGTTGGAATGTTGAGTATTCTGAAAGAATTTGATTAGTAGTCAATAAGTAAAGAAAACCAGTTAACTTGATTAATAACTTGAGCAACAAGGACGGTAGTCAGTGAATTTATATTCACATGTTTAATGACCAAGTAGTTAGCAACTCACTATTTATGTGCGGTAAAGCAAGGTTTAAATAAATAAACAACCAAGAATTGAATATTAGAATCACGTGATAATCAAGATAATTACTATGGTGTATGATGCTTTGTGTTGTCTTGAATGTTCATGTGTGAATTTATGTGTGTCATAAAAATTATTAAAACTAATAATCACGTAAAGTGAAAGAGGATTCGCACCAAAACTCTTGGAACATATATACCTTGAGTATGAACAATGGGGGTGGTTTATGGGAATAGTAATTTGTAACTTCTAATAGGGGTACAAGACGTTGTACTCTTTAATATTAATAAATGCGCTGGAATTCCCGTCACTTCAAGTGACATAGGTAAAACCTTGTTGGAGTTGCTCTCATGTGTGTACTCAATAGAGAGAATGTTGAGAAAGGAAAACCGTTCAATGCAAAATCTACACTTAAATATCATGAATAATTTAAAATGTTGATCAGTCTATGGACAAATACATGGTTGTGGTAAACGTAAGGTAATGTGTGTTGTTTATTCTTTTTGGTTAAATGTAATTATTTGTGTTCTTAAATAATATTTTAAAAGGCTTCTAAAAATAGAATTTTCAAATGTTTCCTAATATATTTTAAAGCAAAGGCCTAAAGGTAATTTCCAAGGATTAGTATGGGCTTTTCCAAATCCTACTTTGGGGCCTATAAATACCCCTTAAACACAAAATTTTAGATTTTTCTTGCTCATACTAGTCATTAGGATTTCAAAAATTTAGTGAGAAAAGAGGAAAAAAAAGGGCTTGTGATTTCCGAAAAAAAAAAGAAAGAAAAAAAACTGCAGTTGTGCAGTTCGGGAAAAAAATTAATATTTTTGGGTGTCTGGGATCCGTGCCAGCCGGACCCCTCCGCTGCCGCCCTCGCCGTCACAGCACCACCGCCGGCCGCCGCTGCTGCTACCGCCGGCTGCCACCTCCTCCACTTCGGTATATTTTTCTAACTTCTATATAAAAAAATTTCTCCTTCTTTCTTTTTGATTCAATCTTGCAAATTCATGCTCATACTTATGTTTAATCATGTTTTTATGAGTTTTGATCATGCTTTAATAAAGTATGATTTGTTGTAAGGCATGAAATAAAATTGTTGTTCATGAAATTTTAGATTAGGGTTTATAAATTATGCAAGTAATAAATTTTCAGGAGTTTTATGATTTAAACTTCAATATTATGATCATAAATTATTGTTTTGTGAATTTATGATGATTTTATGATGTTTAGGTTGATTTTTAAAGGCTTTGAAAATAAAATAAATTGCTGTCCAAAATTTATAATCATGAAATTGAATGGAATAAATGTTTTGATCATGTTTTGGGTAATGAAAAATTGTCCTAAAGTGTAGATTGGTTTCATAATGATGTTGGTTGATTGTAGAAGAGTTTTATCATGAAATTTTGATGTTTTTATAAGTTTTTCACGACTTGAAAGTTAGTAAATAAATCTGAAATTTTTATAAAACCAAGTTAAAGTAAGTTTTAAGTGTTCATATTATGCTAGTATGATCACATATGAATTCTATGATGTTACATATAACTTTTAGTATGTTTTATGAAGTTTAAAATTGATTTTAAGCATGTTTAACATGCGGTCCAGAATTTATAAAGTGAATAATTAGGCTTTTAAAGTATGTAATTAGCATAAATTGATCATATAACTTAAGTAATACATTGTATGATTGATTTATGCTGTTTTTGAAGTTTTTCAAGGTGTTTTAGTAATTTTATATTGTTGTCCACTTTTCTTAAGTGGCATAAAAATTATACTAAGATTTTAGAAAGCATAAATAAGTCTCGAAAACAAAGTAGTCATACAATAGAAAAGAAAAGTGAAGTATGGAATTGAATAGAAACCATATAAGGTATGTTTTGGACAAGTTTCCAATATAGAAGTTAGTTTATAGTTCTTGTAGAATTTAGTCAACAAGGCTTTAATTTAGTTTCGGTTTTTCCCTATGTAGGAGAATTTGAACTAGTCCACTTCTAGAA
This sequence comes from Suaeda aralocaspica, assembly GCA_016808085.1. Lineage (NCBI taxonomy): Eukaryota > Viridiplantae > Streptophyta > Magnoliopsida > Caryophyllales > Amaranthaceae > Suaeda > Suaeda aralocaspica. The sequence continues at coordinate 952,869 of PYUH01003991.1, forward strand.
GTTGTGGCGAAGCACCGTTAATTTTCAAGGTAAGTAAGTACTAAAGACAAACATAGGAGTTAAAATGCATGCTTGAACAATTCATGATTACATGAAATCTTGTATGCTTGTTTTGAATCATGAATTTATGTGCATGACAAGTTTTTAGTAGCATGTTCTTAAAGTATGATCGCATTCGATGTTAAATAGAAAGTTAAATTTTTATAAGCTTGAATTGGAATGTTATGATCAGTTTAATTTGGCCAATAGTTTATTGATCAAGAATGGAAGTTATTTTTAAGTTGGTTAGTTTCTTAATCAACAAGAAAGGTAGTTGTGAATTTTTATTCACATGATCAACATCAGTTATGAGCAATTAGCTTAGACATGTTGCCACTCACAGTTTAATGTGTGGACAAGTAGAAAGTAAGTAGTTAGCCACTAACAGTTAATGTGTGGTAAAGGAAGTTCAGTTTAATTAATGGACACACATAATTTTGAATCACCTTAAGTTGGAGATAATTAATTTGGCTTACATGATTTGATGCATGTCTTATGTGATGGTGCATTAGAGTCATAACATTGCTAAACCTGTTAAATCACGTAAAGTGTAAGAGGACTTGCATCAAAACTCTTGGAACTTATATACCTTGAGTATGAACAATGGGGGGAGTCGTATGGAACAGTGATCTATGACTTCTAATTGGAGTGCAAGACGTTGTACTCTTTTCTATTTTTAATGCGCTGGATATCCGCTACTCTATGTGACATAGTAATACCTTTTTAGAGTTGCTCCCAAGTTGGTGCCCAATAGGGCGATGATTTTTAAGGAGGAAACCCGTTCGATGCATGATCCATAAGTTTAAATATAATAATTGAATTAATTGAGTCCATGTACAGGTAAAAAGGTCGTCAAAGGTAAGTTGAGTGCATGTTTTATTTCTTTCGGTTGTTGCATACTCTTTAGTAGTTATGTACTTAGCTTTGTTGACTGTTTGTTTTGTGTGCATGGCTTTATCTTGGACTTGGCCCTACAATGACCCATTTGTGGTGAGTAGTTGTCTAGAAAAAGAAAAGTTGTAGGTATGGGCATAAGTCATTTCATGATGGGCTGGAGTGAGAGCGCTTGCTGTGTTTTGGTAGCTATACTTTATTTTGTTGCTTATGAAGACTAACACTTATTTTGGATGTTGTTTTATTTCTAAAGACTCTTAGTTTTGGTATATTTTTAACGGCCATTAATATGGTTCTGAAGTGTAATAAGTTCAAAGTTGATTTTTAATTCGAGATTGTTTTGAAGTTTTGTTTTAAATTGTTTTGGTTTTAAGACTTCCGCTGTAGTACTTTGATAAATGCCTTAGTCGTTATCACGGTGGCGGTAATAATTTGGTTTTTCCATATTTGATAGTTTTAATAAATATAATCCTAAATAACTTTAATATATTTCCGAAAAAATATGAGAAGTAGGAAGTTAGGAAATTCGAGGGTGTTACACGATTAGAAGTTACCGTAAATACCCATAAGTCCCCCCATTGTTCATACTCAAGTTATATACGTTCCAAGAGTTTTAGTGCTAATCCTCTTTCACTTTACGCGATTAAAAAGGTTTAACAAATGTTATGACTCCATAGAATAGCACACAGAAGCATACATACTAACAAGAAACACCATATTAATTACCTTGGTTATAATGTGATTCTAAAATAATTTTGTGTCTCGTTTATTATTTAACCTTCCTTTACCACTCATGAATTGTGAGTAGCTAACTATTTGCTCATTTGCTTCTATAAACATGTGGAAAAATATTCACTACCTACCTTTCTTGTTGACCAAGTAACTAATCAACTAAACTGTTTATCCTTTCTTCTTTACTGACTACTAGTCAAATTTCAGAAATAACTTAACATTTCAATTCCATGATGTAAAAATAATACCATAAAATACGAAATGTCAACTTGATATTCAAAACATAGTTTTCATACATTCATGCTAACATAACTTCTCATGCAAGTCTTCTCAAGTCAACTAAGCATCAACTTTTAAATGTCTATAACACATAACATGGAATAACCAACCAATGTAGCATGAACTCTACTTATATAAATGCCTTTATTACTTACGTATCTTGTGTTATAATGGTGATCCGCCACTACTTCTAGAAATCATTCAACTCGATTTCTCCTACATAGGAAAATCGAAACTAAATTAAAAACCATGTTGATTAACTCCTACATCAACTCTAAACTAACTATTTACGTCGATAACTTATCCAAAACCTTCCCTATATGGTCTCTATTCAATTCCATACTTTATTTTAATATTTCCTTTTTAGATAATTTTCTAAAAATGGGGGCTTCTTAAAGTTCCTTAAAAACTCTTAAAACCTTTTCAAATATTATAATTTGACCCTAAAACATTAGATTCATGTTCTAAGATCATCATATAATATTTTGGTGTGCTAAAAACAATTATAACTCATTATTACATATGTTACTTTTTTTATTATGCATGAACACATGTTAATACAAATTTACAACAATATATTTTAATTTAAAACTCACCAACACCTTATTAAAACATTATAATTCAAGCACAAAACACTTTTAGAATCTTATGCTATCATCATACTTATAATCTGTGCCTTACAATAATTTTTCTTACTAAAAAACATGTTCATACTTTTACTCTTAGTTTTCATACTTTTAAAAATTTGACAGCAATATTAATTAACTTTTAAACCTTTAAAAACAAATCTAAATTATATAAAATCATCAGAAATTACTACTACAACAATCTATGATCATAATATGAAAGTCTAGAGTGTTAAAATCATAAAAATAAAAGTTTCTTAACTTTATATACCCAAACCTTTTTATAATTTCGTGAACAACTTTATAAACATGAATTTTCAATTCTAAAACATGATCATAACTTATAAAACATGATTAAAACTATAAAACATGCTAAAATATAATTATAAACATGAATTTATGCAAGATTGAATTAGAAAGAAAAGAGGAGAAATGTTTTTTTCATAATAGGGTTTCGAAAATCACCAAGAGAAGGAGGAGGAGGGTGGCTGGTGAGCAGGTGGTTGTTGCCGGCGTGAAGGGGCACAGGCGAGCAAAGGCCAGGCGTGGCAGGGCTCTGGCATGGTGAGGGAGTCTAGCGAGTGAAGAAGGAGTGCGAAGATTATTTATTTTCGTTCTTTTTTTTTGTTCAAAACCATTTTTTTTCTCTTCTTTAAAAATCCTAAATCACAAATTCCACTTTTAAATATGAATATTCTTGTTTTGAGGGGTATTTATATATAGGCTTAAATTAGGTTTTAGTGAATTTACATAAATACCGTTAATGTTTGAAATTACTTTTGTGCCCATGTTGTAAACAATCAAGGAAACTTTTGAAATTCTAAATTTAGAAACTTCATAAAATATTTAATAAAATTTAAAGTAACATAAATAAATAACAAATAATCTTTAGAAAACATAAAAATAATTATTTTAAGTATCAATTAATTAATTAAATTTTCTTTCTTTAATTTATTTATTTAACTTAATTTTGCAATAAAAACACGAAAAATACTCAAATAAAATATATAATTAAATTCCTAAAATAGGTAAAGAGATATGGGGTATTACAACCGTGTATGTCCAAGGTGATTGAATCGAAAGACCCCAATGTTCAATATCATATAAGCATAGCTTTATAATTACTTTTTAGTTTATGGGAATCATATTTATTTTCTCTTAATAATGAATTAATCGCCAAAAAGTCCAAAAGGTTAGTACTGCTCACAAAAGTAGAAAGTTTTTGTAATAATTTCTCACTCTTGAAGGTAAAGTGCGAACAGAAGCTTCCTTTTCCATTGCATTGCTTCTTTGATGGGTGTTTCAATGTAATCTTTCACTTCCTCCTTATTCTTCAAACAATGTTGGTCATAGATCTCTTGCGAACACAACCATCCAACCTTCAATATGGCGTCGCATCCATCCAAACTAGTTGAAGCTAGCTAAATGGATAGAACAAAAGTTATTATAAACAAGTACTTTAAGTATTGATAAATTGCATAAATACAAGACTTTCTACCAAGTCCAATAGACAAGAACTGAAGTACACAAATAGAAGAAGAAGAACAAAACCTCATAAAAGCTTGCAATAATGCAACAAACAGTTGTTCTCCATTAAGGAAGTCATATTAACATCTCTCTTCGTAATCCATGTCTCTGTGTCCTTAAAGTAATGGGATTGTGATTTAATTAAAACCACTCTAAAGACATTGTCTGGCTCGCCCTTCACAGCCCCATGTAGCTACCGACAAGGGAATGACAAAGGACAAATGAAATCTTCATCATCAACGAATGTGTTAGCACCAAGATTTAATCCCTTAGATGAAATATTCTTTTGCACCTCATCATTTGCATGTCCTTCATTGTTGTTCTCTGTTGAAGTACTTGGTACATACTTTACATTTAATTCCTTGAATCTCAAATCACATTGACCAATTTCTGCATCTGCACCATGTCTCACACATGGAACACAATTAAGAAAATATGATGAATGACTAATAGGTTTAGTGATGTGATATAACGAAAAACGAATAAAATGTCAGTTAGTTGTTGAGTACATAGGTAACTAAGTACCTAATTAGATAATAAACAAACCCATTTACGTGGCCATGTCACAAAACTATCATGTTTTGAATGACGACAAACTACATTGAACTATTATTTTGTATGCAAGTTTCTATTTGCATGTGCAGGTACTAAAGAAACAAGTTCAATGATAAGATGAAGCTCATGAAGCCAAGTCTTGATGTTTGCATGAAGACCATGTTCATAAAGTCATACACTTAAGTCTTAGATACAATGTAAGTGGTATGATGTTTTATAGATGCACTATAAACCTTGAGATTAGAGAGATGAACTAATTATGGATGACAAGAAACCTTAGTTACTTGTCATACACAATTACAAGTAAACTTGGCTGACTGGAATTGTAACACCCTGGAATTTCCTAACTTCTTACTTCTTATTTTTCCGGAAAACATATTATAATTATTAAGGATTGTATTTACTAAAACATCTAAATATGGAAAAACCAAAGTATTACCGCCACCGTGATAACGGCTAAGACATTTATCAAACTATTACAGCGGAAGTCTTACAACAAAAATGATTTAAAACTAAACCTCGAAACAACCTCAAGAATAAAAATCAACTTTAAACTTATTACACTTCGGGACCATATTAATGGCCCTTAAGAAACCAAAACTAAAAGTCTTTAGAAATAAATCAACATCCAAAATAATTGTTATTCATCCATAAGCAATAGAATAAAGTAATGCTACAAACCACAGCAAGCGCTCTCACTCCAACCCATCATGAAGAGACTTATGCCCACTTGTACCTGCATCTTTTCTTTTACTAGACAACTACTCACCACAAGTGGGTCATTGTAGGGCCAAGTCCAAGACAAAGCAATGAACACAAACAAACTAACAGCAAAGCTGAGTACACAACTACTAAAAACTATGCAAAAAACAATCGTAAATAAAACATGCACCCAACTTACCTTTAACAACCTGTTACCTGTACATGGACTCAACTAAATTAATTATTATAGTTAAACTTATGGATCCTGCATCGAACGGGTTTCCTCCTTAAAAATCATTTCCCTATTGGGCACCAACTTGGGAGCAACTCCAAGAAGGTATTACTATGTCACACAAAGTGACGGATATCCAGCGCACAAAAAATATAAAAGAGTACAACGTCTTGTACACCAATTAGAAGTCATAGATCACTGTTCCATACGACTCCACCCATTGTTCATACTCAAGGTATATACGTTCCAAGAGTTTTGATGCAAGTCCTCTTACACTTTATATGATTTACCGGTTTAGCAATGTTATGACTCACATACAACATCACATAAAGACATGCATCAAATCAAGCAAGCCATATTAATTATCTTCAATTTAAGGTGATTTAAAATTAATCTTATGTGTGTCTTTTAATTAAATTGAACTTCCTTTAACACACATTAGTTGTGAGTGGCTAATTACTTACTTTCTCCTTAACCATATATAAAACTGTGAGTCGCAACATGTCTAAAATAATTTCTCATAACTTCTTTTAATCATGTGAATAAAAATTAACAACTACCTTTCTTGTTGATAAGAAACTAACCAACTTAAATAACTTCCTTCCTTTATTAATAAACTATTTGCCAAATTAAACTGATCATAACACTCCAATTCAAACTTATAAGAATTCATATTACTATTTAACATGGAATATCATCATACTATATAAAAATCATGCTTCTAATAACTTGTCATGCACATAAATTCATGATTCAACAGTCATAACAATATTTCATATAATCAAAGATCATCCAAGCATGAATTCTGGATCTTATGTTTGTCTTTAGTACTTACTTACCTTGTAAAGTAATGGTGTTCCGCTACAACTTCTAGAAGTGGACTAGTTCAAAGTCTCGTACATAAGGAAAAACCGAAACTAAATTGAAACTTGTCTAGAACATTCCTTATATGGTCTCAATTCAATTCCATACTAGACTTCACTTTTCTATTGTATGATTACTTGGTTTTCGGGACTTATTTATGCTTTATAAAACCTTAATATAAATTTTATGCCACTTTAGAAAAGTGGACAGCAATATAAAATTACGAAAACTCCTTAAAAAACTTGAAAAACAACATAAATCAATCATACATTGTATTACTTAATTTATATGATCAATTTATGCTAATTACATACTTTAAAAGCCTAATTATTAACTTTATAAATTCTGGAAAGCATGTTAAACATGTTTAAAATAACTTTTAAACTTCATAAACAATACTAAAAATTATATGTAACATCATAGAATTAATATGTGATCATACTAGCGTAATATGAACACTTAAAACTTACTTTAATTTGTTCTTATAAAAATTTCAGATTTATTTATTAACTTTAAAGTCATGAAAAACTCATAAAAACATCATTAATTCATGGCGAAACTCTTCTACAATCAACTAACATAATTATAAAACTAATCTATGCTTTAGAACAATTTTTCATAAGCCAAAACATTTTCATAATACTTATTCAATCGAATTTCATGATTATAAATTTTGGACAGTAATTTATTTTATTTTCAAAGCCTTTAAAAATCATTCTAAACTTCATAAAATCATTATAATTTCACACAACAATCATTCATGATCATAATATTGAAGTTTAAGTCATAAAAATTCATAAAAATCATAACTTTCATAATTTATAAACCCTAATCTAAAATTTCATGAACAACAATTTAATTCATGCCTTAAAAAAAATCATAACTTTATTAAAACATGATTAAAACTTATAAAAGCATGATTAAACATAGATATGAACATGAATTTGCAAGATTGAATTAAAAAGAAAGGAGATTTTTTTTTCTTCATAAAGGTCCGAAAAAAATACCAAAGTAGGGGAGGAGTGTGAGGTGGCCAGCTGTGGCTTGCGGCGGCTCCGGTGGGGTCCGCCGAGGCACGGATCCCAAGAACAAAAACTCTCTTCATTTTTTCTCCTCTTTTACGAAAACCGAAACTGCAGTTTTTTTTTTTTTTTTTTTTTCCAGAAAACACCTTCTCTTTTTTTTTTCTTTCTTTTCACTCTAATTTTTTGGAATCCTAATGACAACTTATGAGCATGAAAATCTGAAAATTTGGGTTTTAAAGGGTATTCATAGGCCCAAAAGTAGGATTTGGAAAAGCCCATACTTATCCTAACAAGTGGAAAGTACCTTTAGGGCTTTGCCTCAAAATAAATTAGGAAACCTTTGAAAATTTAATTTCTAGAAGTCTTTTAAAATATGTTCAAAAATACATAAAATATTATTTATGAACATAAATAATTATTTTTAATTAAAACTTATTTATTATTTATTTTGTTATTATTATTAATTTCTTTTCATTGAATATTCCTATTGAATATAATTTTTCAATAATATTATTAAAATTATACCTATAAAATACGAAAATTCTTTCTTAAAATACGTGAAAATGTGGGGTAGTACAGTCTACCCCCTTAAAAGAAGTTTCGTCCCGAAACTTTGTGTAGGTTAGTGTATGGAATTTGAATAGAGACTACATTTACTTTAAGCTTTCTTATTGTAATACTATGTTGTTGTAGACCTTAGACACTTACTTGACAACTTTTTAGTATACAAACATAAAACTCTTACTTAAAAGTCGCAGAAACTCATAAAAATTTGCAAAACTCAGGGTAAAAAACGCGCAAAAAACAGGTCGCTTTCTACCCCCCTTAAAAATTGAGTTATGTCCCCGTAACTCTACTTACTAACCTGAAATAGCTCTGGGTATTTTTCTCTCATCATATCTTCAGCTTCGCAAGTAGCTTGTTCGGTTTCTTGGTTAGACCACAACACCTTCACTATTTTGACACTCTTTCTATGAGTATCTCTGACCTTACTGTCTAGGATTTTAATTGGCCTCTCTTCAAAGGTCAAACTTTAGTCTAAGTCTATTGTTTCAGGTTGTAATACATGTGACTCGTCTGGCACATAGTTTCTTAGATGAGACACATGAAAGACATTATGAACCTTGCTCAACTCCATTGGTAATGCTAACTTATAGGCTACCTTTCCAACCCTTTGCAAGATCTCATAGGGTCCTATGTATTTTGGGCTCAATTTTCCTTTCTTTCTGAATCTCATTACTCCTTTCATTGGCGATACCTTAAGTAACACCTTATCACCAACTTCAAATACAACTTCTTGGCGTTTTTGCTCCGCATAGGACTTTTACCTATCTTGTGCTGCCTGAATCTTTACCTGTATTACTCTAATTTTCTTGGTGGTTTCTTCTATCAATTGAGGTCCTAGAATCACTGTCTCACTTATGTCGTTCCACCATAAGGGGTTTCTGCACTTGCTTCCATACAAGGCCTCAAAAGGTGTCATGCCAATACTTGCATGGTAACTGTTATTGTATGAAAACTCAATGAGGTCCAAGTGATCTTCCCAATTCCCTTGAAATCCATCACACAAGCCCTTAGCATATCTTCTAAGGTTTGTATGGTTCTCTCTGTTTGTCCATCAGTTGCTGGATGGAAAGTTGTACTCATCTTCAATATTGTACCAAAGTTCTCCTGGACAGTTTTCTAGAATTTTGAAAGAAACCTAGCATCCTTATTTGACACGATATCCTTTGGAACTCCGTGTAACCTCACAAAATGTTTTATGTAAGCCTTTTCAAGTTGTTCCATTTTCCAAGTCTCTTTCATGGGTAATAACACTACTAACTTAGTAAGTCTATCCACCACTACCTATATGGTATCATTCTGATTCTTCGACTTCGGCAAGCAAGTCACAAAGTCCATTGATATGCAACCGCATTTCCATCCTGGTATTTCAAGTGGTTGGACTTCTCCTTTTGGTCTTTTATGCTTAAATTTGACCTTTTGGAAAGTAAGACATTTACTCACAAATTCAACCACTTCTCTTTTCATCGTAGGCCACCAATACATCTTCTTTAAATCCTTAGACAGTTTATCGCCTCCAGGATGCACAGAATACGGTGTATTATGACCCTCCTCCATGGTTCTCTGTTTCAAAACCTCACATTTCCGTGGCACACACCACCGTCCTTTATACCTTAAACTTCCATCCTCATGAATCTTAAAGTCCATGGCATTTCCTGTCTTTAATTTTTCCTTAATCCTGTCTAATTTCACATCCCCCTCCTAGTTCATCTTAATCTCCTCAAGTATTGTTGGTTGAATACTAAAATTACAAAGAATCCCTTCCAACTCTCCCTCCTTCACTATTTCCAAGCTCAACCTCTTTATATCCTTACAAAGTTCATTAGGAACCACCAAGGTATTCACTCCATGCTTCGCTTTACGGCTTAAAGCATCGGCTACCACAATGGCTTTCCCGTCATGGTATTGGATATCTAGGTCGTAATCCTTGATAAAATCAAGCCATCTCCTTGGTCTCATATTTAATCCCATTAAAGGAATGTATCCATATCTTTAGAGCCAACACTATTGCTGCAAACTGCAGATCATGAGTAGGGTAATTCTCCTCATATGGTTTTGGTTACCTCGAGGCATAAGCTATCACCTTTCTATTTTGCATCAACGCAAATCACAAACCATTATGAGAAGCATCACTATACACATCATAAGAGTCACTTCCATCTGGCAAGGTCAGAACTGGAGCTGTAGTCAAAAGCTCTTTTAAAGTCTGAAATGCCTCTTCACATTTATTACTCCACTCAAATTTACAGTCTTTCTTCATTAACGAAGTCATGGGTTTAGCAATTCTCGAAAAGTCCTTTAAAAACCTTCTATAGTAACCTGCTAACCTAAGAAACTCCATACATCGGTTACATTCTTAGGTGTAGGCCACTCCTTAACCGCTTAATTTTGGTTGGATCTACTTTAAATTCCTCTTTAGACACGATATGCCCCAACAATTCTACTGTCTCCAACCAGAACTCACATTTCGAGAACTTAATTAGCATACAACTCATTCTCCCTTAATGTCATCAAGATTGTCCTTAAATGTTCCACGTTTTCTTCCTTACTCCTAGAATACACCAAGATGGCATCAATGAAAATGACCACAAAGTTATCCAAAAACCGTTGGAAAATTCTATTCATTAGATCCATAGAAATTGTTGTCGCAGTGGTTAACCCAAAGGGCATACCCAGTGACCTCATTGTGTCCATACCTAGTGTGAAAAGCAGTTTTCGGTATGTCCTCATTAGCGATCCTATATTGAGGGTATCCTGACCTCAAATCAATTTTCGAAAGCACAATAGCTACTTTCAATTGATCAAACAAGTCATCAATCCTGGGTAATGGATACTTATTTTTGACTGTCACCTTATTTCAGCTCCCTATAGTCAATACATAACCTTAAACTCCCATCTTTCTTTTTCACAAATAGTATTGGTGCTCCCCGAGGTAAAGCACTAGGCTTAATGTGACCCTTTTCCAACAAGTCTTGCAACAGCTCCTTCAACTCACTCATTTTTGCAGGCGCCATCCTATAAGGTGCTTAGGAAATAGGTGTTGTTCCTTGGACTAAGTCTATGGTAAAATCAATTTCTCGTTTCGTTGGCATTCCCGGAATCTCCTTCGGAAATACATCAAGAAAGTCCCTTAATACCTCAATATCCTCAGGCTTAGAAGTCTCAATATGATCCACATCTGTCACACTACTTGAAAACCTTTCTTCAATAACCTAGCAAACCTCATTACTGACACTATTTTGTTGTGTTTTGGTCTTCCTGTCCTCCAGTAGCTCACCTTCTTCCCCTAATTCATCAACGAGATCTTCTGTGGTTCACATTGAATCTCAGCCTTATGTTTACTCAACCAATCCATCCCTAGGATCACTTCTACGTCACCTAAATCAAACTCGATTAGGTTAACCTTAAACTGCACTCCCTCAACTTCAATAGGAACATATTGAAATCTCCTTGAACATTGTACTTCTTGTCTTGAAGGTAACACTATTGACATATCTATTGCATCTACTTTTCTCAACACAGGTTTTAGCTTGTCTAGAAGCTTAGTGGAAACAAAAGAGTATGTTGCACCAGAATCAAACAAAACTTTAATCGGGAGAGAGTGAATAGAAAATGTATCAGTAATCATATCCTTATTAGCATCAGCTTCACTTTGGGCCATAACATTCTGCTTACCAGTGTTTGAGGTCTTAGTATGTCCTCCTCCGTTCCCACTCCCATTCCTATTCCCGGCTTGAGGTGTCACCTTTCCTCCCATATTTCCATGAAAAGACTTTTGTTGTCCCCCAGTTGGATTCTCCCTATCTTGAGAATTATGTCCCTCCATTCCTTTGTTCTTAGAGAAGCACTCATACTCATGGTGTCCGAGTTTGTTACACAACCGATAAGTCAGTGGGTTCCCTGCACAGTCCTTTCCTAGGTGATTGTTAGGACACTTCTTGCAATAGTACACACGCCCTCCTTGACTAGACACCTGAGTTCTATTCCCACTTCTAGAATTAGGCTTCCCAAAGTTTCCCCTATTACTCTGGAAGTAGTTGTTGAAACGATGTCTCTTATATCTACCATGATTCCCTTGTTGGTTGTGGTTTCCTCTACCATCCTTCCTCTTCTCCCTCGTCTCACCTTCCTTTTAGTCTTAATTTTGATAATTATCTTGTTTATTAATTATTTAGTCAAGTTGTTAGGATAATTTCTTGATTAGTTAGTTAGTTAGAGTTTGTTAGGAAAGATAAGATCAAAGTGCAAGTTGCATGATGATGTGGCAATCTTATCTTTAGTTTGTTGTGCAAGTTGCACACAAGTAGGATTTATTTACCTAACTTGTGCGTGTTTCTTAGGTAGATTTCAGTTAGGATTTTGTTGTTGATTATACCTATAAATAATCTCAACAATAGGATGTAATTAATTAAGTTTTGATTCACAAGAAAATTCATATACTTGTTTGCGTCAATTTTGTGCATGAATTTTATTCACTAACTTTGTGATTTTGGATTGAATTACATTGTTAGAACCCTAATTAATTAATATTTAGACTGGTTTAATTAATTGGCATTCGATCAAGTTATTTGGATTTGATAACTTAAGATTGGATTTCCTTTTGAGTTTTGAGTGTTATTTGCCAGTACCACTTAATATCCACATCAACACCATCCTCCAATCCAATGACGGTAGCTGTAATGGCTTCACTTTCGGGAGCTACATATGTCTTTTGTGATTTATGTGGTTCTTTTGGGCATAGTATACAAGCATGTCATAGTTCTATGGAGCAAGTATGTGCATTTCAAGCTTACAAGAATAACCCATTTTCCAACACATTCAATCCTGGTTGGAAGGATCACCCATACTTCTCCTACAAGAATACTAGCAATGTTCAAAATACGCAGCAGCAGCCACATTTTGCACCACAACAACAACAGCAGGTTCAACAGTTTGCTCCACCTCAAGCACCGGGTTTCTGTAGACCACCACTTCCAGCACCACTCCCAGCACCTCCACAGCCAACTAGCAATGAAATTTCAGAACTAAAGAATATGATGCAGATGTAGAATGCCATGGAAGCTATGCAGGCCCATAATCAACAGTTGGATACTCAAGTAGCACAAATTGCTCAATCATCAGCTCAAAGGCAACAAGGCCAACTTCCTCCTCAACCTGCTCCATCAAATGTTTCATCAAGCAATCCACCTCGTGATCATTGCAATTCCATTGCAATAAGGAATGGTACTTACTATGAAGGTCCTAGAATGCCTAATTATGATGCTAACAAGGATGCATATGGGACAAAGAAGACTAGTTCGATTGTCATTGAAGACCTTGAGGAAGAAGCTGCAGAAAAGGAGAATGAAGCACCAAGTAAGCAAGCTCTAGCAGCAGATTCAGTTAATGATACAATTCCTCCCTCAAAGGTGTCGTTACCCTTCCCGAATAGGGTAACTAGGAGTAAGAATGACAATCACTTTCGTAAATTCCATGAAATAGTTAAAAATTTGCAAGTCACTGTTCCTTTCACTAATTTAATTAATCAAGTGCCTAATTACATTAAGTTTTTGAAAGATATTTTGAGCAGGAAACGTGATTTGAATGTAACAGAGACAGTTGCACTCACCGAGGAGTGCAGTGCGATCCTTCAAAACAAATTTCCCCCTAAGTTGAAGGATCCAGGCAGTTTTTCAATTCCATGCAATATAGGTCCTTTATTCATTGATAAGGCTCTATGTGATTTAGGAGCTAGTGTAAGTGTGATGCCAATTTGCAGGAAGCATGACATGGGAGAGCTTAAATCTACTAGTGTTACTTTTCAGATGGCGGATAGAACTATAAAATACCCTAAGGGTGTTTTAAAAGATGTACCTGTTAGAGTAGGAAAATTTTTCATTCTAGTTTATTTAGTTGTCCTTGATATTGATGAGGATGCTCATATCCCTATCATTCTAGGTAAACCTTTCTTACATACTACAGGTGCTGTCATTGATGTTAAAAATGGAAGTTTAACCCTTTCTATAGGGGATGAGAAAATGACATTTAATCTTAATAATGCAATAAAAAATCCCATGTTAGAATAGTCATGCAATACAGTGTACACTTTTAATGAGATTGTTCATAATGACTTGCCTCGATCCCCTGATAAGGATGTGTTGGAGGCCTCTCTGTGTTTGGATTCTATTGCAGGTGACGGAGATAGTGATAATAATGAGACATATCAGGATCCAAAGAAAAAGAAATCGCGGCCTAAGAAGCGTCGGAAGCCTCGAAAGTCCTCCTCACATGCTTGTAATGTGAAGAAAACAAATTATGAGGTTCCTAGAAAAGAACATGGGGTATTTGAACAAACAATAACCCAAAATTGCTTTGGGTGTTTAACTACATGGGGCTCACGTTCACTCTTTGATCCACCTTGATTTCTAAGGTAATTACGGTCAAGCTAATGACCTTTAACAAGCGTATTACGGGAGGCAACCCGTAGGTTAGTAGTTTATTTCTCCCTCTAGCAATGAGGACATTGCTAAGTTCCGCTTGGGGGAGGTAAGTATTTAATTGCTTTCGTATTTTATTAGTTAGTTTTATTGCTTTCGTAGCTTAGTTTTATTGCTTTCTTAGGACTGTTTTCTTAGGAATGGGAGTTTACATGTGACCAAAAAGATTATACTGTTTTCTTAGGTTTAATTTTAGAAAGATTTGGCTTATTGGATTATTCGTGTCCCGGTTGAGTTTTATTGTTGGAATTGACTACTTCTGTACCCCTTGTGCTTATTTTGAAAACTTTATGACTCTTGACTGCGGATGGATCCACATGTGTGATTTGTTGGCTATGACTTGAATTTGATTGCTTGATTTCCTTTAATTGGTCAACTCTTCTCAACCTTTCTTGGGTCTTGGACTTGAACTGTGTTAACGGGAGGATTTGAGCCACTTTTGAATAAAAATTCATTCATATTTACCTTTCATGTGTGCTTAGTTCCTGGTGAAATTATGATCTTGGGTTTGACTTTGGATTCTAGTAACTTTAATTGTTGATTTTGTGTATGTTGCACATGATAAAAGGCCTTCATTTCTTCTTTTGAGTTTTAGAATTTCATTTCCCACATTTATATTTTCCCTTGTTCCCATGTTTTGAGCTTTTATCCCTTTCAATTGTATTTTTTAGCCACATTACAAGCCTGTTAGCCTTGCTACAAAATGCATTATATGCCCAAACTTGGTTTGGGGGAGTTGAAGTAGTTGTGATGTTGTTAAAATAAACTTTTGAAGGGTGTTATGGAGGATTGACGGTGAAATAGTTGGAAATGTTATTGTTGAAAGTTAAATAATAAAGTTTCACATATAAGGCTCTGCATACCAATGTCTAGGCTGTTGTAGTTAATTAAAAAGTCATATTTTATTAATAGCCTAGTTATGTATGTGTGATGATTATGTTTATTGTTTATTGAATTTTAAGCAAAAACAAATCATTAAGAGTCGTGAAACTATGTTTTATTATGCATGAAAAATAAAGTGAAAAAAATTTATGATAGCATAATAAAGTTGAAAACAAAAAAGATGAAATAAAAGGAAAGAAGTTTAAAGTTTGTGAAGTAGTGGTTGATGATTGAATTATGAGAAGTATGGTGTTGATGTGAAAAATAAAGAAAAGTTAGGTTAGATTTGGCTGAATTGAATGTTGGAGAATGTTGATAATTTTCCTCGATTTTATATGCGTATACCTTGCATTCCACCATATTATCCCAAATTTTTATCCTACCCATCACCCTAGCCACGTTACAAGCTTATAAAAGTCCTTTTTGATCTTTGTACACATGCTATGGTTATTGTGAAGTGAATCCTTTGTCAAGGTCATAGAGTATTAATTGCATTCCGAGTCGACTTTTAGGATGAGTGGATACCCTTAAACACTTGCATGAGGTGTGAGATGTGAGATGTGAGATGTGGGTTTCGAGTTCTTAAAATTGCATTTAAAGACATTTTGCATTGCATTCCATATTTGGTTGGGAGGTGAGGGTTAGAGCTTCATTGTTATAAGCTCATCATTAATTGTGTGGAGTGATAACCCATGAGCTACTCTAGTCATCGATTCATTAAACATGCTTGGTTGGTTTTGTTTGACCCGTATTTAGGAAGGACGCTGATTAGATGCTTATCTGGCCGGCTTGGATATATGTGACTTCGGATATTCTCTTGAGTTATGATGCGTATTCTTTTTTTATGGGGTGTAGTCAATTTCGTTGTGTTTTGCTCGGGACGAGCAAAGGTTCGGTTAGGGGGAATTTGATATACGTGTTTTATGTTGTGTTTTTTCCTCATTTTCGGTTGATTCTTGTGCTAAACAGTAAAGTTTGTGGCTTTGTTTTGATTAAATATCGTCTTTCGATGTTAAGTTATGTTTTGGAACGGTTTTAGCATCTTTAGTCGACTTTTAGAACCTTTTTTCGGTTATTTTATAATTTTTCGATTATTACGCGTGGTTTTCGATTTTGTTTACATGTTACAGGAGCGTAATAGAGAGTTCTGAAGTCATTAGAAGCTAAAATGAGTCAAAAAGCACTTACCTCGGGATGCGTGCCAAGTCACAGAAGTCACGAATGAGATTCAAAGAATCCAGCGAAATAAGCAAGATCATCAAAATGTTACTCAAGTTGGTTCATACGGGCACAACCCTTTAATCCCCATTTAACCAATGCGCCTGCAACATAGATCAGAAGTATCAGAAGTCACTCAATATTCACCATGCGGGCGTAGGGAACGAACTGGATTTGACCTCTGCGGGCGCAGGTAGCACGGATTTTGATCCGTTCGGCTTTTCTTCGCGGTTTTGGCACGTGGTTTTTATTTTAATAAAACCTAAATACTATATATACTCATTTTAAAGGGGGCACGACCCTAACTAGTTTTTAGCATACTTTTAGACCGAGGAAACCAGAAAACCCTTATTCTCTCTAGAATTTTAGTATTAATTACTTTGTTCAACAATTCAAGCTTTCAATTAATGCAATTCTGTCATTATTTTGGTAATCTCTTTCCTTATGCTTTTCAATTCCTTTAATTTCATAAATCTCTTCAGTTTCTTAGTTCTTTGTTTAGATTAATTAGTTTTGCTATTTTGATTATTAATTTAGTTTTATTAGTAATTAATTTAGTTTTAATTCTAGTTTTCATTAGAATTTGTTTATGATTATGTTATTAAATTTTGATTTTGTTTTTGTTCCCTTAATTATAAGTGAGTAGTCATTTTCTATACGGTTAGGTGATCTATGATCATGGTATGAATTTAATTTATGTTCTCTAATTAGTTCTTGGCTTTTAATTGAATTCTTATTATTGATTTCTATTGATTGTAATTAAATTGTGGGCGTATTTAGTTGTAAGTTAGGTTATTGTCGAAATCGAGGCCGAGAGGTAAGATTACCACAATTAGGCCACTGAATAATAAGCAAAAAGAAAATTATGCGAGCGAGAGCCGGTAAAGGAGTTTTGAGGGAGTCTAATTTCGACAGAATTACTGAGCCCTAGTTTAATGAATGCCAATGAACTGATTAGTGAGCGTTAATTGAGTTTCTTGATGGCCCTAGGTTTCCATTAATAGAGTTTAATCAACAATTTCCTGTCATTTCCATAGTTTCATTTTTAGTCTTCTTAGTTTTAGTAGTCATTTACCGAAATTTCCACCAAGGCCCCTTACACACTTTAGGCATTTTAGAATTAGTAGAGTTTAATAGCCTCCCTGAGGATTCGATCCCTACTTCCCTAGCTATATTAGTTAGTGTTGTTCGGTTATTTTTGAGAGGTGCGCGATAGCCTGTTCAGGTTACAATGCGCATAAAATTGATCTGCCTGATGAGTATGGTAATGTGAGTGCTACTTTCAATATTGGGGATCTCTCACCATACTATGATGATGTGAATTTGAGGGCAAATTCTTTTCAACCAGGGGAGAATGATGTGAATTTAGGTCCTAGTGAAATATCCTATGAATCACCAGTAGTGGATGAGCCAATCAACCTATTAATAAATCCTATTTGGTTTGATAAGGATAAATCCACTACAAGAAAATCCATTTATTGCAACGACTTTTTGCAACGACAAAAAATGGTCGTTGCAATACATCAGTTTTAGCAACCATAAGCTAAAGTCGTTGCAAATGTTGTTGCAAAAAATCAAAAATTTCATTTCCCTTCAACAAAAAAAAACGCGGGGTTAACAAAATTTTGGTCAGCTAATGGCAACAAAAGAAGTCGTTGCTAAAGCATTTCACTGGAGTACAACAACACTAAATATTGTTACTAAAGATGAGCAGTACTTTTAGCAACAATGAATGTCGTTGCAAAAAAGAAGTGTACAGTATAGCAACGACTTGTCGTTGCAAAACGTATGTTGTACTAATACATCAAATTTCTTATATGTATACCTAAAAGTAATATCTCACCATCATCCTAACTTATTATCTTCTCAAGCAATCAAAACCCACTCCCCAAATTTATCCCCTTTTTTCCTCCACCCCACCTACATACAGCAATAGCCCTCCACCCCACCATCACCCTCACGGCAGCTTCCCAGCGAAGACCGCCTTTACTCCACCGAAGACCACCATCACCCTCAGTTCATCTCATTTCGCACACCAGCCCCGCACCGTCACCTCTTCGCGGCTTCGCCCACCGGCCTACCTTCACCCCACCTTCAACCACGACCTTCGCTCAGCGCAGCACCGAAGACCACCAGGCCATCACCCTCACATCACTCAATTCGCACAAAAGCTAGTTCACTGAAGACCATCGTCGCCCTCAACTCCTTCAATTCGCTCTCAACTCCTTCAATTCTTCCAAAAGCCTCGCCCTAGTTCATCTCACAATAGCTTTACAAGTTTGTTAATGGTGAGTACACACCAATACAAATTACAACTCAAATCACTGCAATAGACGGTGGTTAATTGCAATTCTTTAATCTTTTACATTAAATTGCAATAGACGGTGATGAGTACTCAACTCAGATTACGGTGGTTCATCTAGTTTCAATATTTTACATTAAATGGTTTTTCTTTTCAGGGGAAGAACAGCAAGGGAAAATACAAGAGCAAGAAGAAAGGATAAAGGAGCTGCAAGAAAGCCAAAAGAGACAACAACAAGAATTTGAGGAACATAGAAAGCAGCAAGCAGCTGAGATGGAAGCTCTCAAACAAGACTTACTTCGCCAGATTGCAAACAGAGGTGTCTAGTGACTACTTTGCCTTTTTGGTGGCCTTTGTGCAAGGTAATACTATTTACACTAAGCAATCTAAATATGTGTACATATTATATTGTGATGAACCTCCTGCATATGAGACTCGTAATAATTATGAGATTAATGCCTATGTTACTTCCCTTCTTCTCATGTGAGTTTCTAGTGTGATTATACAGCTTGTGGTTTTGTCGATGGTGAACGAATTATATTTAGGATTGTGGATTACACATGAATGATAGTGGATAATCTATATTTCAGGTTATGGAGATGTAATTTGGAGTTGATAGTGTATTACACATGAATGATTGTGGTTTTCCTTGTGGTTGAAAATTATTGTGATAAGGCTTGGTGATGGGATTTGCATGAATATAGAACAGAATGATTGTGGATTAAAAATTTTCAGGTTTTGGAGATGTCATTTTCAGTTGTAAACATGTTTTGAAACCATTTATATGGTGGCTTAGTTCAAAATACAAAGGAGACTCTGTCGAAATTTATGCTCCACTTATTGATAGTATCTTCATAATTTTTAAATATTATCTTATGCATTCTCTTACTTACGAATTAACTCTTACCATTCTAATACATACAGGGTTAACAAGATTGTGATCGCATTTTGTTACGAAGACGTTGAAGGTTAATTGCTAATTGTATGCGTAGCGCTTTTGGGTAGTAACATTGCTATAACCTTTTTTATTGATAGGAAAGTGAGAACATTCTAACATCAATTGACATAATGTATGTTTTGGACTCTTTATGTAAAGATGATCACATATTTTTGGTTATATACATATTCTAAATATATATATATATAAAAATATGTTTTATTTGAAATTCTACTTTTGGAAGTGGTTGGATTATGTGCAACCAAAAGGTATATTTCCGTAGTATATATGGTTAAAAGATCGATGATTAGTTGCAAAGAATGTTGTGACTTTGGATAAGTTTTTGCAACAAAAAATTGTTGTTGCAAAAAATGTATGCTATGATATTTGATACGTTTAGTAACGACAAAAGTTGTTGCAAAAGACAAGTACCATTAGAAATGACAACATTTTGCAACACCAAAAGTCGTTGCAAAACGAAAACTAGCAAGAAAAGGTTAACCTTTGCAACAGAAACTGTCGTTGCTAAACAAGATGTATTGCAACAACTATTGTTATTGTGTAAGACCGTATATATGTCGTTGCAATAAATAGTACATTAAATTGGGATACAGGTGTTTTTGGCAACGACATTTTAATAGCAACGACAAAAGTCGTTGCAAAAATAGTGTTTTTTGGCGACGAAAAAAGTCGTTGCCAATGCTTTCGCTACAGCTATACCCGCAACAACCTTGCAACGACAAAAGTCGTTGCTAAAGCTATCTACAGCAACGACTGTTGATCTTTTGCAACGACTTTGATCGTCGCAATAAATGGATTTTCTTGTAGTGATCACATGTTTGGGTGACAATGATAATGGTGAGCACTAACATTGTGGAGACATGTGATGGTGGTGGCTTCCTAGCCAACACTATTAACTATTAGCCAATAATATGCCTGTCACTAGTGGAGTGACTCATTAAAGAAGATTGAACAGATTATTAATGCACTCACAGGATGGATACAATGGTGGTAACAAGGAACAAGTTGGTTTGGTCCATGAGTTTTTTTCTCATTTCACTTGATAGGTTTTTTCTCATTTCAGACATAACTATTATTGTTTCTTGTGGAGTCTTGATCATCATAAATATGTTAAAAGACATGGATAATGGTTTCTTGAAGGTTTCTTGATAAAAAGATTGAATATTGAAGCATTTCTTGAAGTTCATGGAATTCTTGAATTTTGCGCAAAAAAATGGACGAAGCAAGATGGCGTGACTTTGGACGATTTTTGTTGTTCTTGAGCATCTTCAAGATTTCGTGATTTTTGGTGTAATTTCTGATGATTATCTTATTTATTAATTATTTAGTCATGTTGTTAAGATAAATTCTTGATTAGTTAGTTAGTTAGAGTTTCTTAGGCAAGATAAGATCAAGTTGCAAGTTGCATGATGATGTGGCAATCTTATCTTGAGTTTGTTGAGCAACTTGTGCAAGTGGCACAAGTGGGCATATTTTCCTACTTGTTTTCACGTGTTTCTTAGTTGTTTTTAGCCAGGATTTTGTTGATGATTATACCTATAATGATCGCAACATTAGGTTGTAAAAATTAATTAAGTTTTACAAATTGAAAAAAAAAAAATTCAACACTTGAATTTTTTACGGAAATTTGTGCAACTATACTCGTTCGAATTTTCTTCATAAATTTGTGAGTCAAAAGTGATAAACAAATTTAGAACCTAATTAATTAATTAATTACAGGAGTGTATTAATTAATTAGTCTTCAATTAAGTTAATCCAGGAGTGGAGAGTTTAATTGTTAAAAATCGTGAGTTTTAGGTTGTATTTGCGAGTACCACTTAATATCCACATCAGCTTCTCTAAGAACAAAGGAAAAGAGGGACAAAATTCTTAAGCTAGGGGGGATCCAACTGGGGGACAACAAAAGGGTTTTCAAGGAAGTATGGGAGGAAAGGTGACACCTTAAGCCGGAAATAGGAATGGGAGTGGGAATGGAGGAGGATAGACTGTGACCTCAAACACTGGAAAGTTGAATGTGATGACTCGAAGTGAAGCTGATGCTAATAAGGATGTGATCACTGGTACTTTTTCTATTCACTCTCTTCCTATTAAAGTTTTGTTTGATTCTGGTGCAACTTACTCTTTTGTTTCCACCAAGATTCTAGAAAGGTTAAAACTTGTGTTGGGAAAAGTAGATGCAATAGATATGTTCAGGACAAGAAGTACAATGTTCAAGGAGATTTAAGGATGTTCCTATTGGAATTGAGGGAGTGAAGTTTAAGGCTAACCTAACCGAGTTTGATTTAGGTGACGTGGAAGTGATCCTAAGGATGGATTGGTTGAGTAACATAAGGCTGAAATTCTATGTGAACCACAGAAGGTCTCGTTGATGAATAAGGGTAAGAAGGTGAGCTATTGGAGGGCAGGAAGACCAAAACACAACAAAATAGTGTGAGTAATGAGGCTTGCTAGGTTTGTGAAGAAAGGTTTTCCAACTTACCTTTGTAGTGTGAGAGATGTGGATCATATTGAGAATACTAAGCCTTAGGATATTGAGGTAGTAAGGGAATTTCTTGATGTATTTCCGGAGGAGATTTCGGGAATGCCACCTAAACGAGAAATTGATTTCACCATAGACTTAGTCCCAGGAACATCACCTATTCCAAAGCACGCTATAGGATGGCGCATGCAGAAATGAGTGAGTTGAAGGAGCAGTTGCAAGACTTGTTTGAAAAGGGTTACATTAGGCATAGTGCTTCACCTTGGGGAGCACCAGTACTATTTGTGAAGAAGAAAGATGAGAGTTTAAGGTTAAGTATGGACTGTAGGGAGCTGAATAAGGTGACAATCAAAAATAAGTATCCATTACCGAGGATTGATGACTTGTTTGATCAATTGAAAGGAGCTACTGTGTTTACAAAAATTGATTTGAGGTCCAGATACTATCACTTGAAGATTGCTAATGAGGACATACCAAAAACTGCTTTTCGCACTAGGTATGGACACTATGAGTTAACTGTTAGGCCTTTTGGGTTAACCAATGCGCAAGCAATTTTTATAGATCTAAGGAATTGAATTTTCCAACGGTTTTTAGATAACTTTGTGGTCGTTTTCATTAATGACATCTTGGTGTATTCTAAGAGTAAGGAAGAACATGTGGAACATTTGAGGACAATCTTGATGGCATCAAGGGAGAATGAGTTGTATGCTAAGTTCTCGAAATGTGAGTTTTGGTTGGAGAAAGTAGCATTCTTGGGGCATATTCTGTCTAAAGAGGGAGTTGAAGTAGATCCAGCCAAAATTGAAGCAGTTAAGGAGTGGCCTACACCTAAGAATGTAACGGATGTATAGAGTTTCTTAGTGTTAGCAGGTTACTATAGGAGGTTTGTAAAGGATTTTTCGAGGATTGCTAAACCCATGACTTCGTTAATGAAGAAAGACTGTAAATTATAGTGGAGTAATTAGTGTGAAGAGGCATTTCAGACTTTAAAAGAGCGTTTGACTACAGCTCCAGTGCTGACCTTGCCAGATGGAAGTGACTCTTATTATGTGTATAGTGATGCTTCTAAAAATGGTTTGGGATGTGTATTGATGCAAAATAAAAAGGTGATAGCTAATTCCTCGTGGCAACTGAAACCATATTAGGTGAACTACCCTACTCATGATCTGGAGTTAGCAGCAATATTGTTTGCTTTAAAGATAGGGAGACATTACTTGTATGGGGTAAAATGTAGGATATACACATACCACAAGAGTTTAAAGTACTTTTTCACTCAAAAGGATTTAAATATGAGACAAAGGAGATGGCTTGAGTTGATCAAGGATTATGACCTAGACATCCAACACCATGAAGGGAAAGCCAATGTGGTAGCTGATGCTTTAAGCTGTAAATGAAGCATGGAGTTAATACGTTGGTGGTTGCTAATGAACTATGTAAGGATATAGAGAGATTGAGCTTGGAAATAGTGAAGGAGGGAGAGTTGGAAGGGATTCTTTGTAATCATAGTATCCAACCAACAATGCTTGAGGAAATTAAGAAGAACTAGGAGGGGGATGTGAAATTGGACAGGATTAAGGAAAAATTGAACACAGGAAAAGCTATGGATTTTCAGATTCATGAGGGTGGAATTTTAAGGTATAAAGGAAGGTGGTGTGTGCCACAAAAATGTGAAGATTTGAAACGAATAATCATGGAGGAATGTCATAATACATCGTATTCAGTGCATGTTTTGGCTTATGAAAAATTGTTCTAAAGCATCAATTGGTTTCATAATTATGTTAGTTGATTGTAGAAGAGTTTTGCCATGAAATTATGATGTTTTATGAGTCATTCATGACTTTAAAGTTAATAAATAAATCATAAATTTTTATAAAAACAAGTTAAAGTAAGTCTTAAGTGCTCATATTATGCTAGTATGATCACATATTAATTCTATGATGTTACATATAATTTTTAGTATGTTTTATGAGGTTTAAAAGTGATTTTACACATGTTTGACATGCTGTCCTGAATTTATAAAGTGAATAATTAAGCTTTTAATGTATGTAATTAGCATAAATCGATCATATAAATTAAGTAATACATTGTATGATTGATTTATGTTGTTTTTGAAGCTTTTCAAGGAGTTTTGGTAATTTTATATTGATGCCCACTTTTCTAAAGTGACATAAAAATTGTACTAAGGTTTTATAAAGCATACATAAGTCCCGAAAACCAAGTAATCATACAATAGAAAAGTAAAGTGTAGTATGGAATTGAATAGAGACCATATAAGGAATGTTTTAGACAAGTTTTCAATATAGAAGTTAGTTTATAGTTGTTGTAGAACTTAGTCAACAAGGATTTAATTTATTTTCGGTTTTTCCTTATGTAGGAGACTTTGAACTAGTCCATATCTAGAAGTTGTGGCAGAGCACCATTACTTTACAAGGTACGTAAGTACTAAAGACAAACATAGGAACTAGAATTCATGCTTTGATGATCATTGATTGTATGAACTATTGTTATGCTTGTTGAATCATGAATTTATGTGCATGACAAGTTTGTTAGAAGCATTTTTTTTTTATAGTATGTTGACATTCTATGTTAAATAGCAATATAAATTTTTATAAGCTGAATTGGAATGTTGTGATATGTTTAATTTGGCCATCAGTTTATTAATCAAGAAATGAAGTAAATTTTAAGTAGGTTAGTTACTTAATCAATAAGAAAGGTAGTTGTGAATTTTTATTCACATGATTAAAACAAGTTATGAGCAATTATTTTAGAAATGTTGCCACTCACAGTTTAATGTGTGGTCCAGGAGCAAGTAAGTAATTAGCCACTCACAGCTATAATGTGTGGTAAAGGAAGCTCAGTTTAATTAAAGGAGACACATGAGATTAATTTTGAATCACCTTAAATTGAAGATAATTAATATGGCTTGCTTGATTTGATGCATGTCTTTATATGATGTTGTATGTGAGTCATAACAGTGGTAAACCAGTTAATCAAGTAAAGTGTAAGAGGACTTGCCTCAAAACTCTTGGAACGTATATACCTTGAGTATGAACAATGGGGGGAGTCGTGTGGTACAGTGATCTATGACTTCTAATTGGAGTACAAAACGTTGTACTCTTTTATATTTTTAATGCGCTGGATATCCGTCACTTTATGTGACATAGTAATACCTTCTTGGAGTTGCTCCCAAGTTGATGCCCAATAGGGCGATGATTCTTAAAGAGGAAACCCGTTCGATGCAGGATCGATAATTTTAAATATAATAATTAATTTAGATGAGTCCATGTACAGGTAAAAGGTTGTCAAAGGTAAGTTGTGTTCATGTTTTATTTCTTCTTGTTTGTTGCATAATCTTTAGTAGTAATGTACTCAGCTTTGCTGACTATTTGTTTGTGTGCATGGCTTTGTCTAGGACATAGACTTACAATGACACACTTGTGGTGAGTAGTTGTCTAGTAAAAGAAAAGCTGCAGGTACAAGTGGACATAAGTCATTTCATGATGGGCTGTAGTGAGAGCGCTTGCTGTGTTTTGTAGCTTTACTTTATTCAATTGCTTATGGATGACTAACATTTATTTTGTATGTTGATTTATTTCTAAAGACTTTTAGTTTTGGTTTTTTAAGGTCCATTAATATGGTTTCATAGTGTAATAAGTTTAAAGTTGATTTTTATCTTTGAGCTTGTTTCGAAGTTTAGTTTTAAATTGTTTTGGTTTTAAGACTTCCGTTGTAGTACTTTGATAAATGCCTTAGCCATTATCACGGTGGCAGTAATACTTTGGGTTTTCTATATTTAGAAGTTTTAATAAATATAATCCTTAATAATCATCATATGTTTTCCCGAAAAATAAGAAATAAGAAGTTAGGAAATTCCAGGGTGTTACAAAGTGGTTCATACAATCAAGGATCATCCAAGCATGAATTCTAGTTCCTATGTTTGTCTTTAGTACTTACGTACCTTGTAAAGTAATGGTGCTCAGCCACAACTTCTAGAAGTGGACTAGTTCAAAGTCTCCTACATAAGAAAAAAGTGAAACTAAATTAAAACCTTGTTCACTAAGTTCTACAACAACTATAAACTAACTTCTATATTGGAAGCTTGTCCAAAACATTCCTTATATGGTCTCTATTCAATTCCATACTACACTTTAGTTTTCGATTGTATGATTACTTGGTTTTCAGGACTTATTTATGCTTTATAAAACCTTAGTATAATTTTTATGCCACTTTAGAAAATTGCACAGCAGTATAAAATTACCCAAACTCCTTGAAAAGGTTGAAAAACAACATAAATCGATCATACATTGCATTACTTAATTTATATGATCAATTTATGCTAGTTACATAGTTTAAAAGCCTAATTATTCACTTTATAAATTTTGGACAGCATGTTAAACATGCTTAAAATCACTTTTAAATTTCAAAAAAACATACTAAAAATTATTTGTAACAGCATAGAGTTAATATGTGACCATACTAGCATAATATGAGCACTTAAGACTTACTCTAACTTGTTTTTATAAAAATTTCAGATTTATTTATTAACTTTAAAGCCATGAAAAACTCATAAAAACATCATACTTTCATGGCAAAACTCTTCTACAATCAACTATCATAAATATGAAACCAATATATGCTTTAGAACAATTTTTCATTAAGTCAATTGAATTTCATGATTATAAATTTTGGACAGCAATTTATTTTATTTTCAAAGCCTTTAAAAATCAATCTAAATTTCATAAAATCATCATAAATTGACACAAAAAAAATATCACGATCATAATATTGAAGTTTAAGTCATAAAAACTCATAAAAATCATAACTTTCATAATTTATAATCCCTAATCTAAAATTTCATGAGCAACAAGTTACTCCATGCCTTAAAACAAATCATAACTTTATTAAAACATGATTAAAACTTATAAAAGCATGATTAAATATAAATATGAACATGAATTTGCAAGATTGAATCAAAAAGAAAGAAGGATTTTTTTTTTATAAAAGTTCTGAAAATACCAAATAGGGGAGGAGTAGGGCCGTCGGTATTGGCGACGTTGGTCCGGTGAGGTGGCTCCAGCGGTGGTCTCGTGGCACGATTCCTGAGGTAAAAAAAAACACTAAACTTTTTTTTCTCTGTTTTTTCAGAAACCAAATTGCAGCAAAAATTTTATTTTTTTCGGAAAAAATCACTTCTCTTTTTTTCTCTCTCTTTTCTCTCTAAATTTTTGGAATCCTAATGACAACTTATGAGCATCAAAATCTGAAAATCTTGGTTTTAAAGGGTATTTATAGGCCCCAAATTAGGATTTGGAAAAGCCCATATTTATCCTACCAAGTGGAAATTACCTTTAGAGCTTTGCCTCAAATAAATTAGGAAACCCTTGAAAATTCTATTTTTAGAACCCATTTAAAATATTTTTTAAACATCTAAAATTATTTATGAACACCAATAATAATTTTATATTAAAACTTATATATTATTTATTTTATTATTATTAATTTCTTTTCATTTAATATTTCTATTGAACATAATTTTTCAATAAAAATATTAAAATTATACGAATAAAATAAAAAAAAAAAACTTTCTTAAAATACGTGAAAAAGTGGGGTATTACAGTCTACCCCCCTTAAAAGAAGTTTCGTCCCGAAACTTTGTGTAGGTTAGTGTATGGAATTTGAATAGAGACTACACTTACTTTAAACTTTCTCACTGAAATACTATGTTGTTGTAGACCTTAGTCACTTACTTGACAACTTTTTAGTAAATAAACATAATCTTCTTACTTAAAAGTCGTAGAAACTCATAAAAACTTGCAAAATTGAGGGTAAAAATACACGAAAAATAGGTCGCTTTCTACCCCCTTAAGAATCGAGTTACATCCCCGTAACTTTACTACTAACCTGAAATAGCTCTGGGTACTTTTCTCTCATCATATTTTCAGCTTCCCAACTAGCTTCTTCGGTTTCTTGGTTAGACCACAACACCTTCACTATTTTTACACTCTTCCTACGAGTATCCCTGACCTTACTGTCTAGGATCTTAATTGGCAGGTCTTCATAGGTCAAACTTTGGTCTAACTCTATTGTTTCAGCTTGTAACACATGTGACTCGTCTGGCACATACTTCCTTAGTTGAGACACCTGAAAGACATTGTGAACCTTGCTCAACTCCATTGGTAAAGCTAGTTTATAGGCTACTTTTCCAACCCTTTGCAAGATCTCATAGGGTCCTATGTATTTTGGGCTCAATTTTCCTTTCTTTTCCAACCTCATTACTCTTTCATTGGTGATACCTTAAGTAACACCTTATCGCCAACTTCAAACACAACTTCTTGGCGTTTTTGGTCCGCATAGGACTTTTGTGTATCTTGTGCTGCTTGAATTTTTCTTGTATTATTCGAATTTTCTCTGTGGTTTCTTCTATCAATTGAGGTCCCAGAATCACTGTCTCATTTATGTCATTCCAACACAAAGGGCTCCTACACTTTCTTTAATACAAAGCCTCAAAAGTTGCCATGCCAATACTTGCATGGTAACTATTGTTGTATGAAAACTCAATGAGATCCAAGTGATCGTCCCAATTCCCTTGAAAATCCATTACACAAGCCCTTAGCATATCCTCCAAGGCTTGTATGATTCTCTCTGTTTGTCCATCAGTTGCTGGATGGAAAGTTGTACTCGTCTTCAATGTCGTGCCAAACTTCTCCTGGAAACTTTCCTCGAACTTCAAAAGAAACCTAGAATCCCTATCTGACACGATATGCTTTGGAACTCCATGTAGCCTCACAACATATTTTATGTGAGCCTTTACAAGTAGTTCCATCTTCCAAGTCTCTTTCATGGGTATAAACACTGCTGACTTAGTAAGTCTATCCACCACTACCCATATGGTATCATTCTGATTCTTCGATTTTGGCAAGCAAGTCACAAAGTCCATTGATATGCAATCCCATTTCCATCCTGGTATATCAAGTGGTTGGACCTCTCCTTGTGGTCTCTTATGCTCACAAATTCAGCTACTTCTCTCTTTATCCTAGGCCACCAATACATCTTCTTTAAATCCTTATATAACTTATCGCCTCCAGGATGCACTGAATACGGTGTATTATGACCCTCCTCCATGATTCTTTGCTTCAAAGCCTCACATTTTTGCGGTACACACCATTTTTCTTTATACCTTAAATTTCCATCCTCATGAATCTTAAAATCCATTGGCTTTCCTGCTTTCAACTTTTCCTTAATTCTGTCCAATTTCACATCTCCCTCCTGGTTCTACTTAATTTCCTCAAATATGTTTGGTTGGATACTAAGTTTACAAAGAATTCCTTCCAACTCCCCCTCCTTCACTATTTCCATGCCCAATCTTTCTATATCCTTACATAGCTCATTAACAACCACCAAGGTATTCACTCCATATTTTGTTTTACGGCTTAAAGCATCTGCTACCACATTGGCTTTCCCTTCATGGTATTGGATATCTTAGTCATACTCCTTGATCAACTCAAGCCATCTCCTCTGTCTCATATTTAAATCCTTTTGAGTGAAAAAGTACTTTAAACTCTTGTGGTCTGTGTATATCCTACATTTTACCCCATACTAGGCATGCCTCCATATTTTCAAAGCAAACACGATCGATGCTAACTCCAGATCGTGAGTAGGGAAGTTCACCTCATATGGTTTCAATTGTCTCAAAGCATAAGCTATCACCTTTCTATTTTGCATCAACACACATCTCAAGCCATTTTTAGAGGCATCACTATACACATTGTAAGAGTCACTTCCATATGGCAAAGTTAGCACTGGAGCGGTAGTCAAACGCTCTTTTAAAGTCCGAAATCCCTCTTCAAACTTATTACTCCACTCAAATTTACAGTCTTTCTTCATTAACGTTGTCATGGGTTTAGCAATCTGTTGACTCATGAATTGAGAGTAAAGTTTTGATGATGACTAACACAAACAAGCTTAACTAATATATACTTTGAGTTCCTATGAGATTTCACAGGTTCAAAGTGTAAGGAACTTGGAGCAATATTGAAGGAACGTAACAAGCTAAACAACCAAGTTCATGGAGAAGTTCCTAGGCAGAATATTGCAAAGGAACACAGAAGAAAGAAAAGAAGTTCCTTAGTAACACAGTTATGTAGGAACAAGCTGCGAGAATAGATCTGTTCCTACAGGAACAGGCGAACAAAGTCAAGACATCCACATGAAGTGTCTTGGTAAAGAGAAGAGAATTTCCAAGAAGATTATAAGCATAATTTTCTAGGAACTTAGTAATTACATTGGAGTCTCAAATCAGATTGGAACATCAAACCTAAAAGCAAGTTACGAATCTATCCTACGAAGTGGTCTAGGTTAATTTATTGGGCTGATTTTGCTGAAGAATAAAAACGACATCTAGGGTTTTTAACAAGTCAAGAAAAGTTGTTAAGCGTCCTAGATTGTAGGAATAAAGTCATGGGTTCATGGGCAAGAATAAAGCGGTTAAATTAGTCAAGTCAAAAGGCCTATTCTCGTGGTTTACATACTTGGGATAGTGGAGAAAATCATGGAGTGGTGGATGAGCAAAAGACGTGGTTGAAGACTGAAGATTACGAGCTAGAATCATTCTATAAATACTCCAAGAAATTCAGAAGAAGAAGTGGAGAAGAACATCAGAGAACACATTGAGTATTTAACGAGTACATGTTTTGATGTTGTTGTTCCAGTCCAGTTTAAAAGGTCTTTTCAATGTATTAGAGTCAGAATTGAGTTGTAATTAGTGAGAAAAGGAGAAGTGTGAGAACTAGAGAAGAGTGGAGAAAAAGAGAAAGAGAAGCGAGAGATAAAGAGTGAGAATTGAGAATCAAGTTCCTACAGGAACTGACGAGGGAAGTTAGAGAATATAGGTTGTAATAGCTGTTACAGGCCTATAATAGAAGTGGAGTTTTCTTCCTTAGGGCCAAGGAAGTTTTTCTCATAAATATATCACTCGTACTCTTTAATTCGTTTAAATTTGTTTAAATTCCGCATACAAGTTCCACACAGCAATTCACCCCCCCTCTTGCAGTGTTCCTATAGAAACAACACAATCCTTGAAAATTCTTTTACAAAACTCCTATAATAACTCATACGAAACAAAGTGATAACTTCAAAGGTTTGATAAATGGCTTCTAAGAATGATGCAAGTATGGGGGAAATAATGGCTTATGGAGATTCAAGGCTTTTGGGATCTTCAAAGACATCATCATGGGTGTGTATGGTGACACAAGAAAATACTTGATCATTGAAGCAAAGGAAAGAATGGCGGAATTAGGGGAATAACATGATTTTGCCTATGAGTTTTTCCCACTTCACTTGTTAAGGTTTTCTCATTTTTAGGCATTAAGTCTTTTATTTCTTGAAGTGTCTTAATCTTCATTTACAGCATTATACACATGGAAAATGAATTCTAGAAGGTTTCTTGATTAAAAGATTGAATCTTGAAAGGTTTCTTGAAGATTTGAAGAAAAGTCACAAAATTGCGCAAATTTGGACGATCTCCTATGGCGTCAATTTTAACGATTTATTGGTTGATTTGGGTAGATCATATTTTTGTGTAATTCTTGTTGAAATTTGTTGATTATCTTGATTAGCAAGGTATGAATAAGTTTGTTAGCATATTTTTTTTGTTTAAATATAGTTTGTTAGGATATTTTAGCAAGTTGCATGACATGCAGTGATGATGTGGCATTCTTATCTTGTGTGTCATGGATGAGTCACTAGATTAGGACGATTTTTACCTATGTTATGCGTGTATTTAGCTTAGTTTTGTTAGGATTTTGTTAATGATTGTACTTATAAATAATCTCAACATTAGGTTGTAAAAATTCAGATTAGTGAATTCAATAAACATTATTGTTTAAGTTTTATTTGTTTTCTACAAAACAAACACAAAACCGAAGGTGAGGAATTTTTCCTGTGTGAAAATTTCGAACACTTTAAAGAGTTGGTGCTTAGACTTTAGACTCTTGTGAGGATAATTCTAAAAATTGAGGGTGCATAGCTTTAATCAATTAACAAAATTATTCGACGTAGCTCGTTTTTCTTGGTGCTTGGCTTAAGAGAAAATCGAACTAGTTTTTCTATTTTCGTGAGTGGCGATTTTTCATTAATATTCACATCAACCTTTTGGTGCTTTCGTTGAGAAAACATTAATCCTCAAGGTTATACATTAATCCTCAAGGTTATTGGCATAAATCTCATTATTGAAACAAGGGCAATCATGTCAGCTGATCAAGTGAACACTCCTAAAATTACTACTGAAGAATTGCGCAAGGACATAAAGGAATTGAAAGCAATTTTTAAGGCCACCATGAAGAATTTTGTTGAAAAATTGAAGTCACCTAGCAAGTCCAATGGTGGAAATAAAGGGGAGCTGGATTCTAGTTCTGATGATGAGCAAGAAAGCTCAAGGAGTGCAAGAAAACAAGGAAAGCAATACTCATCAAGTTTTAGTAATGAAGAGCCTATGGGTAGGCGCAGAAAGAAGGATAGGCCTAAGGATGATGATCGCAATTTTAAACTAGATATTCCTGAATTCAGTGGAAGTTTGGATCCTAAAAAGTTCCTGGATTGTCTAAGAAGGATTGAACGAATTTTCAAGTACAAGGAATATGATGATCGAAAATTAAATAAGATTGCAGAATTGAAGTTGACTGGCTTAGCTAGTTTATGGCTTGAAGGTATGCAAAAGGAAAGAAATAAAGGATGGGAAGTCTAAAGTATCCACTTAGACGAAACTGAAGAAGGAGATGAGGAGACGTTTTGTTCCTCAGGATTATGACCAAGGCAACTTTATAAAGATGCATACTTTAAGGCAAGATCGAAAATCAGTTGAAGAATGTACATTTGAATTCCTCAACTTGATCACCATCTGCGATATAGAAGAAAAAGAGGATCATCAAGTTGCTCGTTATGTTGCTGGCCTAGATGAAAGAATAAGAGAAAAGGCGGAATTACAACCTTACTAGACTTTTGATGAAGTTTGCAACGTTGCATCTAGAGTTGAGAAGCAATTTTCAAAAAAAAAAAAAACAGTTACTTTTTCGAAACCCTTTGTGAAGAAGGAAGGTGCCATTGTTTCATTTAAACAAAATTTCGATTCCACTTCGAAACCTCCTCTGTATATCAAGGATAAAGGCTCTGCTACTAAGCTTCCAAACCCTAACCAACGTACATGCTTCAAGTGCAAAGGTAAAGGTCATATCTAGAAGGATTGTCCTCATTCAAGAGTTCATACTACTCGAAGTTGGGCAGATGATGAAAACTTTGAAGAAGAGGAGAATGAACGTCAACAACAGGAGGATAGCGTGAATTATGATATACAGGAAGAGGAGATTGAAGAGATTACTCCTGAGGTGAATGGCCAGAGTTTAGTTCTCCGAAGGGTTTTGCAATCCAAAGTTGCGCCACCTACAGAAAACTAGAGGGATAAGATATTCATCACCAGGTGCAATGTTCTAGGAAGATTTTGTGATGTCATAATTGATTCAGGTAATTGCACTAATGTGGTCTCTACTGTAATGATCAACAAACTAGAGATTCCTAGCACTAAACATCCTCAAGCTTACAAGGTACATTGGCTCAGTAACACAAGTGACGTCAAGGTGAATATACAAGCTCTGGTTAGTTTTAAGATTGGAAATTTCGATGATCAAGTGCTTTGTGATGTATGTCCTATGGATGCGTGCCATATATTGCTTGGAAGACTGTGGAAGTACAAAGTACAAAGTACAAAGAAGGCAAATCTAATGTGGTTGCTGATGCTATATCAAGGAGGTACGCTTTAATTGGTGTTCTTAATTTCAAATCGCTTGGTTTGGAGCTGATTACACAATATTACGAGCAAGATGGAGATTTTCGTCTTATCTATTCACAACTTACGAAGGGTTTAATGGGGTCTTATCTGCTACATGATGGATTCTTATTCAAAGGGAATCTACTTAGCATCCCTAAGTGCAGTATTCGTGAATTGCTAGTCAGAGAGGCGCATTGCAGGTCACTTTGGTATTACAAAAACATTGACAATGTTGCAGGAGCATTTCTATTGGCCTAGAACGATTGCAGATGTTGAAGCAGTAATCTCACAGTATGTTGTTTGTCAAAAAGCCAAGGCATCCTTCCATCACGGATTCTACACACAATTGCCAGTGGTAGAAGCCCCTTGGGATGATATTTCTATGGATTTTATAGTTGGTTTTCCTACAACTGAGAGGCAAAAGGATGCTATAATGGTTGTGGTTGATAGGTTTTCGAAGATGGCTCACTTCATACCATGTCACAAGACTGACGATGCTGTCAATGTTGCAGAATTGTATTTTCGAGACATTGTTAGGTGACATGGGGTGCCGAAAACAATTGTAAGCCACAGGGACACGAAATTGATGAGGTATTTCTGGAAATCACTATGGCGTTTGATAGGCACGAAACTACTCTTTAGTACTTCTTATCATCCACAAACAGATGGTTAAACTGAAGTCACAAATAGAACCCTAGGTGTTCTACTTATTGGTTTGGTAAGCAAGACACAAAAGGATTGGGACTTAAAGTTAGCTCATGCAGAGTTTGCTTATAATCGTTCACCTACATATGCAACTAAGCATTCACCTTTTGAAGTTGATTATGGAGTCAATCCCAAGCTACCTATTCATTTCGTGGCTATTCCCAAAGGTGAGCTCGTTCATAAAGATGCTTTACCTAAAAGTGAATATATGCAGAAGTTACATGCACAGGTTAGAGCAAGAATTGTGCATGTGAATGATATCTACAAGACAAAAGCTAACAAACATAAAGTCAAACACACATACAAGGAAGGTGATTTGGTATGGTTACATCTAAGGAAGGAAATATTTCCTAATCAAAGGAAAAACAGGCTAATGCCTAGGTGTGATGGACCATTCAAAATTGTGAGCAAGATAGGGAACAATGCATATAAACTCGAATTGTCAGATGAATATAGTGTGCATGCTACGTTAAACATTAGTGATTTGTCTCCTTATGTTCCTGATGATTATCTTCTAGGTTTGAGGACAAACTCTTTTGAAGAAGAGGAGGATGACACGAAACAAAGTGATAACTTCGAAGGTTTGATAATGGCTTCAAAGAATGATGCAAGTATGGGGGAAATAATGGCTTATGGAGATTCAAGGCTTTTGGGATCTTCAAAGACATCATCATGGGTGTGTATGGTGACACACGAAAATACTTGATCATTGAAGCAAAGTAAAGAATGACGGGATTAGGGGAATAACATGGTTTTGCCTATGAGTTTTTCCCACTTCACTTGATAGGGTTTTCTCATTTTTAGGCATTGAGTCTTTTACTTCTTGAAGTGTCTTAATCTTCATTTACAGCCTTATACACATGGAATATGACTTGTTGAAGGTTTCTTGATGAAAAGATTGAATCTTGAAAGGTTTCTTGAAGATTTGAAGAAAAGTCACAAAATTGCGCAAATTTGGACGATCTCCTATGGCGTCAATTTTGACGATATTTTGGTTGATTTAGATAGATCATATTTTTGTGTAATTCTGGTTGTAAATTTTGATTATCTTAATTAGAAAGGTATTAATAAGTTTGTTAGGATATTTTTTTGTGTGGATATAGTTTGTTAGGATATTTTAGCAAGTTGCATGACATGCACTGATGATCTGGCATTCTTATCTTATGAGTCTTGGATGAGTCACTAGATAAGGGCGATTTTTACCTATGTTGTGTGTGTATTTTAGCTTAGTTTTGTTAGGATTTTTTTGATGATTATACCTATAAATAGTCTCAACATTAGTTTGTAAAAATTCAGATTATTGAATTCAATAAACATTATTGTTTGAGTTTTATTTGTTTTCTACAAAACAAACATAAAATCGAAGGTCAGCAAATTTTCGAGTGTGAAAATTTCGAACACTTTAAAGAGTTGGTGCTTAGGATTTAGAATCTTGTGAGGATAATTTTAAGAATTGAGGGAGCATAGCTTTAATCAATTCACAAAATTATTCGACCTAGCTCGTTTTTCTTGGTGCTTGGCTTTAGAGAAAACCGAACTAGTTTTTCTATCTTTGTGAGTGGCGATTTTTTATCAATATTCACATCAATAACCTGCTAACTCTAAGAAACTCCATACATCCATTACATTCTTAGATTTAGGCCACTCCTTAACCGCTTCAATTTTGGCTGGATCTACTTCAACTCCCTCTTTAAACACAATATGCCCCAACAATGCTACTTTCTCCAACCAAAACTCACATTTCGAGAACTTAATTAGCATACAACTCATTCTTCCCTAATGTCATCAAGATGGTCCTTAAATGTTCCACATTTTCTTCCTTACTCTTAGATTACACCAAGATGTCATCAATGAGAACGACCACTAAGTTATCCAAAAATCGTTGGAAAATTCTTTCATTAGATCCATAAAAATTGTTGGCGCATTGGTTTACCCAAAAGCCATAATACTGAACTCTTAATGTCCATACCTAGTGCGAAAAGAAGTTTTCGGTATGTCCTCATTAGCAATCCTCAATTAATGGTATCCTGACCTCAAATCAATTTTCGAAAACACAGTAGCTCCTTTCAATTGATCAAACAACTCATCAATCCTCGGTAATGGATACTTATTTTTTATTGTCACCTTATTCAGCTCCCTATAGTCAATACATAACCTCAAACTCCCATCTTTCTTCATCGCAAACGGTACTAGTGCTCCCTAAGGTGAAGCACTAGGCTTAATGTAACCCTTTTCCAATAAGTTTTGCAACCGCTCCTTCAACTCACTCGTTTCTGCATGCGCCATCCTATAGGGTGCTTTGGAAATAGGTGTTATTCCTGGGACTAAGTCTATGGTAAAATCAATTTCTCGTTTAGGTGGCATTCCCAGAATCTCCTCCGGAAATACATCAAGAAAGTCCCTTACTACTTCAATATCCTCAAGCTTAGTAGTCTCAATATGATCCACATCTCTCACACTACAATGGTAAATTGGAAAAACTTTCTTCACAAACCGAGAAAACCTCATTACTGACACTATTTTATTGTGTTTTGGTCTTCCTGTCCTCCAATAGCTCACCTTCTTACCCTTATTCATCAACGAGATCTTCTGTGGTTCAAATAGAATTTCAGCCTTATGTTTACTCAACTAATCCATCCCTAGGATTATTTCTATGTCACCTAAATCAAACTCGATTAGGTTAGCCTTAATCTCCACTCCCTCAAGTTCAATAGGAACATCCTAAAATCTACTTTAACATTGTACTTCTTGTCCTAAAGGTAACACTATTGACATATCTATTGCATCAACTTTTCCCAACAAAGGTTTTAACTTCTCTAGAAGCTTAGTGGAAACAAAAGAGTATGTTGCACTAGAATAAAACAAAAGTTTAACAGGGAGAGAGTGAATAGAAAATGTACTAGTAATCACATCCTTATTAGCATCAGCTTCACTTCGAGCCATCACATTAAGCTTACCAGTGTTTGAGGTCTTAGTCTGTCCTCCTCCATTCCCACTCCCATTCCTATTCCCGGCTTGAGGTGTCACCTTTACTCCCATATTTCCTTGAAAACCCTTTTGTTGTCCCCCAGTTGGATTCCCACTAGCTTGAGAATTATGTCCCTCCTTTCCTTTGTTCTTCGAGAAGCACTCATACTCACGGTGTCAAAGTTTTGTTACACAACCGACAAGTCACTGCGTTCCCTACACATTCCTTTCCTGGATGATTGTTAAGACACTTCTTGCAATAGTACACACGCCCTCCTTGACTAGCCACCTAAGTTATATTCCTAGTTCCAGAATTAGCTTCCCAAAGCTTCCCCTATTACCCTGGAAGTTGTAGATGAAACGAGGTCTCTTATATCCACCAAGATTCCCTTGTTGGTTGAAGTTTCCTCCACCATCCTTCCTCTTCTCCCTCGTCTCACCTTCCTTCTGTACTTCCTTCTTCGTTTGGTCTATGGCATATAAGTGTGCAGCTCTACCATATTAATCATCCAAAGATTCAAATATCTTTCCAGCTAATTGTGACTATAAGTCTAAGGGTAACCCTCTTTCAAAGCGACTAGCCTTCAACCTCTCGGTGCTACAGCCTCAGGAGCAAACCTAGAAAATTCTAAGAACTTAGAGTAATACTAAGTGACTGACATACTTCCCATCTTAAGCTCTAGAAACTCCTCAGCCTTCTGTTTCTGAAAAAACACAAGATATAACTTATTACGAATTTGCTCCTGAAACATATCCCAATTAAATCCTGGTAAATCTCTTATTGCAGCCTCATTTTGTGACCACCATAGATCAGCTTCTCCTCTCAGATAGTAAACAGCATGGTTCACCTTAAGCTCCTCTTGACACTCTAATTCCCCAAACAACTTATTAAACTCTCTCAACCATCCCTCTAGAATAGTTGGATTATGCTCTCCTTGGTAAGTGGGTAGCTTACTTCGAGAAAATTTCTTGAAAAGTTCCCCAGCAGGGTCACTACCATTTCCATTTCCTCTAGCAGGTAACTGCTCAGCTACAGTAGCTAATTGCCTCACTACATCATAAAGCTGATTGTTGTTACGTTCAGCCATTCTATTTATCCTGTAGAGGAAAAAACCTTCATATTAAGTTACGTCTAATTGCAAGTTAGAACAACATAAATTTAAATTATAAAACACTTTCTCATTTCTTCTCATAAAAGAAGTTTCGTTCTTTTAGAGCGAATGATTCACTTTGTTTTGATTGTTTTACGCAACCATTAAAATAAGAATAAAGCACATAAGAAATAAAAATAATTATCTTACACTTTACCTTGCATCAAAACTCAAGGTATATACGTTCCAAGTGTTTTGATGCAAGTCCTCTTACACTTTACGTGATTAACCAGTTTACCAATGTTATGACTCGCGTACAACATCACATAAAGACATGCATCAAATCAAGTAGGCCATATTAGTTATCTTCAAGGTAATTCAAAATTAATCTTATGTGTGTCCTTTAATTAAAATGAACTTCCTTTACCGCACATTAACTGTGAGTGGCTAATTACTTAATTTCTCCTTAACCACACATTAAACTGTGAGTGGCAACATGTCTAAAATAATTGCTCATAACTCCTTTTAATCATGTGAATAAAAATTCACAACTACCTTTCTTATTGATTAAGTAACTAACCAACTTAAAAATAACTTCCTGGCTTTATTAATAAACTATTGGCAAAATTAAACTAATCATAACATTCCAGTTCAAACTTATAAGAATTCATATTACTATTTAACATGGAATGTCATCATACTATATAAAAATCATGTTTCTAATAACTTGTCATGCACATAAATTCATGACTCAACAAGCATAACAATTTTTCATACAATCAAAGATCATCTAAGCATGAATTCTAGATCTTATGTTTGTCTTTAGTACTTACGTACCTTGTAAAGTAATGGTGCTCCGTCACAACTTCAAGAAGTGGAATAGTTCAACGTCTCCTACATAAGGAAAAACCGAAACTAAATTAGAACCTTATTTACTAAGTTCTACAACAACTATAAAATAACTTCTATGTTGGAAACTTGTCCAAAACATTCCTTATGTGGTCTCTATTCAATTCCATACTACACTTTCTTTTCTATTGTATGATTACTTGGTTTTCGGGACTTATTTATGCTTTATAAAACCTTAATATAAATTTTATGCCACTTTAGAAAAGTGGACAGCAATATAAAATTACCAAAACTTCTTGAAAAACGTCGCAAACAACATAAATCAATCATACAATGTATTACTTAATTTAAATGATCAATTTATGCTAATTACATACTTTTAAAGCCTAATTATTCTCTTTATAAATTCTGGACAGCATGTTAAACATGTTTAAAATCACTTTATAAAATCACTTTTAAACTTCATAAAACATACGAAAAATGATATGTAACATCATAGAATTAATATGTGATCATACTAGCATAATATGAACACTTAAAACTTACTTTAACTTGTTTTTATAAAAACTTCAGATTTATTATTAAGATTAAAGTCATGAAAAAACTCATAAAAACATCATAAATTCACGGCAAAACTCTTCTAGAATCAACTAACGTAATTATGAAACCAATCTATGCTTTAGAACAATTTTTCATAAGCGAAAACATGTTCATAATATTTATTCAATCGAATTTCATGATTATAAATTTTGGATAGCAATTTATTTTATTTTCAAAGCCTTTAAAAATCAATCTAAACTTCATAAAATCATCATAAATTCACCCAACAATAATTCATGATCATAATATTGAAGTTTAAG
This sequence comes from Suaeda aralocaspica, assembly GCA_016808085.1. Lineage (NCBI taxonomy): Eukaryota > Viridiplantae > Streptophyta > Magnoliopsida > Caryophyllales > Amaranthaceae > Suaeda > Suaeda aralocaspica. The sequence goes on from PYUH01003991.1 coordinate 993,513, forward strand.
TCATAAAAACTCATAAAAATCATAACTTTCGTAATTTGTAAACCCTAACCTAAAATTCCATTCATGCCTTAAAACAAATCATAACTTTATTAAACCATGATTAAAACTTATAAAAGCATGATTAAACATAGATATGAACATGATTTTGCAAGATTGAATTAAAAAGAAAGAAGGCGATTTTTTTTTATAAAGGTCCGAAAAAATACCAAAATAGGGGAGGAATGTGAGGTGACCGGCGGTGGCTTGTGGCGGCTCCGGTGGGGTCCGGCGAGGCATGGATTCCAAGAACAAAAACTCTCTCTTTTTTTTCGGAAAACACCTTCTCTTTTTTTCTCTCTCTTTTCTCTCTAAATTTTTGGAATCCTAATGACAACTTATGGGTTTTAAAGGCTATTTATAGGCCTCAAAGTAGGATTTGGAAAAGCCCATACTTATCTTAACAAGTGGAAATTACCTTTAGGCCCTTGGCTCAAAATAAATTAGGAAACCCTTGAAATTTCTATTTTTAGAAGCCTTTTAAAATAACATAAAATATTATTTAAGAACATAAATAATTATTTTTAATTAAACTTATTTATTATTTATTTTATTGTTATTAGTTTCTTTTCATTTAACATTCCTATTGAACATAATTTTTCAATAAAAATATTAAAATTATACGAATAAAATACAAAAATACTTTCTTCAAATACGTGAAATGTGGGGTATTACAGGAATAATGTGGGAATAGTGCTGAACCAGTCCTCTCGAGTTTACCTCATACATCCGTATTTTAGGAAAGTTTCTTTGCGCGCAAAATTAATTTCAAAAATTATGCGGATGCTTGGTTTGCTATTCAAGATAGATATCCTTAAGTATGTCAAGTGTGTTATATAATATGATAATGATTTTATTTGATCTCAAATAAAATCAGTGAGAAGATTTTCCGTGGAATTATTTCCATAATTCTAAGGAAAATATTCTCTTACAATACTACGTAACATACTAGCCAAAGTCTTATTTAAGGAGAAATCGCACACTAGAAGAAATGGCAAAAACAATGCTTCTAGAGAGTGGTTTACCTCGAAACTCCTGGGCTAAAGTTGTGAGTACTGCTTGCTAAATTTTAAATAGGGTAATGTTGAGACCTTTACTAAAGAAACCACCTTATGAACTCCTTAGGGGAAGAAAACCGAACATTGGACATTTACGCGTTTTTGGGTGCAAGTGCTTTGTACACAAAAATGGTAAATCAAGTTTGGACAAATTTGATCCTAGGAGTGATGAGGCTGTTTTCATTGGATACTCTTCACACAACAACGCATACAAAGTTTTCAAAAAAAGAACCTTGTGTGTTGAAGAAAGTATCCATGTTCTATTTGATGAAACTAATATGTTTAGAAATCATGTGCAGGTTGATAATGATGATGAATTCGAAATTGGCATGCTGAACTTTACAGGAGCTAAAGAAGAATAAAGTGCTGAACTAAACTCACCACAAAACTCTCCTAGAGAGGTAGAGAGGAAGAGTTTGGTCCAGCACGGAATCAAGTAGCTCAAGAGGTAGGAGAAGAAAATAGTGACTCAAAGGCTCATCCGCATGAATATGATGCACCTGAGACCACTATGGAACCAGGTTCACCTGTTCAAAGAAACAACGAAACAAGGGGAACCAGTTCAACATTAGGAGGCACCAATGTAAACCTTGATATGAACAAATCCTTCAAGTACAAGTCCGCTCATCCCTCTGATCTTATCATTAGTGACATTAACAAAGGGGTGCAAACAAGGAATTCTACTTTACAAAACTTTTGTGCTTTCTATTCCTTTCTTTCAAATGTTGAGCCAACTGATGGTAAGGCTGCTTTAATGGATCCAGATTGGGTTCTAGCCATGCAAGATGAACTCAATCAGTTTGAGAGAAATCAAGTTTGACATCTTGAACCCAGGAATAAAAACATGTTTGTAATTGGAACTAAATGGCTGTTTAGGAAAAAACTGGACGATTCAGGTATTATAGTCAGAAACACGGCTAGGCTAGTGGTCCAAGTGTTTAATCAACAGGAAGGAATTGATTATGATGAAACCTTTGCTCCAGTAGCTAGGCTTGAAGCAATCAGGATTTTAATTGCTTTTGCTGCTCATATGAACTTAAAACTCTTTCAAATGGATGTTAACACAGCCTTTCTTAATGGTTACTTGAAAGAAGATGTATATGTGGAACACCCCCCTAGATTTGAGGATAGTGACTTGCCAAACAATGTTTTTAAACTTGACAAAGCTCTTTATGGTCTCAAACAAGCTCCTACAGCATGGTATAAGACACTTTCCAGTTTTCTTTTATAAAATGGATATAAGAGAGGTTCAATTGACAAGACACTATTCTTAAAGGAAAAAGGAACTGATCTGCTAGTAATTCAGATATATAGTGATGATATTTTCTTTGGAGCTACTAATCCTGATTTGTGTAATGATTTTGCAGATTTGATGAAAAGTGAATTTGAGATGAGTATGATGGGTGAACTTGGGTTCTTTCTAGGGCTTCAAATCAAGCAAACGAAGGATGGAATTATGATTCATCAACAGAAGTACCTCAAGGAGCTGCTGAAAAGATATGGTTTACAAGACAGCAAATCCTATGAAACACCTATTCCAACTTCTACAAAACTGAGCCTTGATGAGAAGGGAAAAGATGTTGAGGGTAAGCTGTATAGAGGTATGATTGGCTCATTGCTTTACTTAACAGCAAGTAGGCCAGATATAGTGTTTTTAGTAGGGTTGTGTGCAAGATTTCAAAGCAACCCTAAAGAATCTCACCTAAAGGCTGTTAAGAGAATTTTAAGATATCTCAATGGTACTGATGATTTGTGTTTGTGGTATCCAAAAGGTAGTAGTATGAACCTTAAAGGATACGCCGATGCTAACCTTTCTGGATTTATTATGGAGAAGAAGAGCACTTCTGGAATGGCTCACTTCTTATGTTCTTGTCTTATTTCATGGGGATCTAAGAAACAAAATTATGTGGCCTTATCTACAGCCGAGTCTGAGTACATTGCTGCTACTTTATGTTGTGCTCAACTCTTGTAGATAAAGTCACAACTAAAGGATTTTGGGATATGTTTCAAAAGTGTTCCCATTTTATGTGATAACACAAGTGCAATCAATATTTCTAAAAATCCTGTCCAACATTCTAAAACCAGGTATATTGAGATTAGGCATCATTTTCTAAGAGACAATGTTGAAAAAGTTAATGTAGAATTGGAGTTTTTCAGGTCAAAAGATCAACTATCTGACATTTTTACAAAAATTTTGAGTAGAGAAATGTTCATCGAACTTCGTACCTTTTTGGGTTTGATTTAAATTAGACAATGAGCTCTTAGGTCTTGACTTGTTCCTTTGACTAGTCAAATGATGTCAATTTGTATATACTTTTTTTTGCTTTGTTTCTTTTCTGCTTTTTAGGTCTCACAAAATTCTTATGCGATGCTGAGCTGATCAATTTATTACTCAAGTACCTTAGCATAATCATGTAAAGAGTTAAGTTGGCACAGACCAGTTGCAGACCATTAGGGAACCAGTTTTAATGTGAATTTTCGTATGAACAACAACTCACAAAGGGATAATACTAAAATTTCGAATCTCTAAAGGCCAAGCCACCAAAATTCTCAATTTTTAGGTTGATCAATTAGTCCTTTGATTAAATTCTAAGCACCCTCAAAGCTACTAATTAATCTACACATGAGTATAAAGAACTTAATCACCAACTCTTAATTTTCGGGTTTTTGTTTTCAAGTAAACAAACAAACTTTTTATTCAACTGATACTTTATTAATTTACAAGCTAATGTTGAGACTATTTATAGGAATAATCATCAACAAAAATCCTAAATAAAAACACTAAACACACGTGAAAACTACTAGAAAAATGCCACTTGTGCCACTTGCACAAGTTGCTCAACAAACTCAAGATAAGATTGCCACATCATCATGTAACTTGTTCTTATCTTTACAACCACTTCTATCTAACTCTAACTAACAAGATTTTATTCTAAAAACTTGCCTAACAAATTAAAAACCAAAATTACAAAAATAAAAATCACAAAACGAAACACTAAACACGTCCTAAAACAAATCCGAAATATACTTGGACTCCAGATAAATGAAATCTGACTCAAAACTGATTTTCATTTTGACAGGGGAGCAAAAAAATGAATAAAACATTATCTTGCGTATTTTTCTGAATTTTTCAATTATTTTTCCCATAAATTAGATTCAATAAGCTTTCCAACTCATATTCACATGCCTTCTAACTCAAAGCCAAATGTCAATTAAAAATCTTTAAAGTCAGACATATTGCACTTCTCCAAAACTGAAATTTTATCTTTAGAAGCTCCAAGAAACGTCTTAGATTGAATCTTTTAATCAAGAAACTTTCAAGGACGTGATCCTCCATCATTGTAGACCAAGCATAACTAAAAAACGGGAAACAGAAACACTTAAAAGCATTTAATAGCCTGAAATGAGAAAAACCCTAGCAAGTGTTGTGGGAAAAACCCATAGGCAAAACCATCAAGAACCCGGATGTGAATGGCAGTCTTATATTCAGATCATCCATACATGTATTGCTATTCATACTTGTATCAAGATTCCTAACGCGGTTATTAGTCAGTCAATTAATTTTCAAGATTTCAAATTTTTGGAAATAAATGTGGTGACGGTTATATTTATGGCAACTGCCATTTTGGTTGAATGGAAAAATATCCTTCAAATATTTGAAGATAACCGTTTTGATTCTTAAATCTTTTATAAATATATTGTTCTTGGTCCTACTTTCCTTTTTCATTTCATTTCCTTGATCTCGTATTTCTCTGTATATTCTCTCTCGATCATATTTTTCTCTCACAAAACCTAAATTGTCTGGGTTCTTCTTCTTTCTCATTAAAATCATTCAAAGTTTTTCTATAGTGATCAAAGTAGAGGAAAAATTTAGTCTCATCATGTCAAAGAGAAAAAGCACAAGATTAGTTGAGAAAGAAGTAAGTAAATCTTCTGAAGTTCAAACGAAGAAATCAAAGAAGATGGTTGACAAAATAATTGATTTTGTGGTAGTTGTGTTGGAAGAGGAAATTGATGAAGAGGAAGAAGCACCATTCATCCGAAAGAACGCCCATCCAGAAACATCAAAAGCTCTCACCGTAAAATCAACCACCCCAAAACCCACTACAAAAACAACCACCACAAAACTGGTTACTCCAAAATTAACCACCAAAACCACCAAATCTTCTACACCAACATCCACAAAATCAACTACTGCCAAAAAGCCAACCACACCAAAATCAAAAGAATCCACACCAATACCAGTGTAGACTTCTAGACCTACAGAGCTTGAAATTACTGAAGAGTCTGAACCAGAGAAGGAATCTGAATATGAATCAGAGTCAATTGAAAAAGAAGTTGAGGAAGAAGAAGTTGAATCAGAAGAGAAGGAAATTGAACCCAAGGAGGAAGTAGTTATAGCCATGTGAAAAGAATTGAAGGAAAAGAAAGTGAGTAAAAAGAAACCGTCACCAAAAGCGGCTAAGAAAGTTGAGAAGAAGGTCACTAAACCAACAACCACAAAATCCAAAACTCCAGCGCCTAAAGCCACTCCCAAACTAGTGGAGAAATCGAAGAAAAAGGAAGATGCTGAGGATGAAAAGGAAGTTGAGATAGCTGCTGAGAAGGAGGGCACTAAGACAATAGCAAGCAAGGGTGCTCGAGTGAAAATGGTTGCTAGGAAGGGTGCTAAGGCTTCCAAAGGAAAGGCTATCATGCGCGAAGCACAACCAGAAGAGCCTACAGGAGGGTAAAAGAGAAAGCAATCTGCTATTGTGATCTCTTCAAGTGCTAAATCCAAGAAAAGTTATGTGATTTTTCGTGTAAACAAAAACTCACAAGGGTATAAACTAAAATTTCGAATCTATAAACACCAAGTCACCAAGATTCTTAATTTTAGGTTGATCAATTAGTCCTTTGATTAAATCCTAAGCACCCTCAAAGCTACTAATTAATCACAAGAGTATAAAGAACTTAATCATCAACTCTTAAATTTTTTTATTTTGTTTTCAAGTAAACAAAGAAAATTTTTATTCAACTCAAACTTAATTAATTTACAACCTAATGTTGAGATTATTTATAGGTATAATCATCAACAAAAATCCTAACTAAAAACAACTAAAATACACGCACAAACAATCTAAAAATCGTCCCTAATGGCTCACAAGACAAGATTGCCACATCATCGCTGCATCTTGATCTTATCTTGCTAACAAACTCTAACTAATAAGATTTTATTCTAACAACTTGCCTAACAAATTTAAAAAACAGAATTATGAAAATAAAAATCACAAAACAAAATACTAAACACGTCCTAAAACAAATCCTAAATATACTTGGACTCCAGATAAAAGAAATCTAACTAAAAACTGATTTCCAGTTTGACAGGCGAGCAGAAAAATGAATAAAACATTATCTTGCGTATTTTTCTGAATTTTGTAAATATTTTTCCCTGAAAGTAAATTCAATAAGCTTTCCAACGCATATTCGCAAGACTTCTAACCTAAAGCCAATTGTGAATGAAAAATCTTCAAAATCAGACATACTGCACTGCTCTGAAACTGAAATTTTATCTTTAGAAGCTTCAAGAAACGTCCTAGATTGAATCTTTTAATCAAGAAACTTTCAAGAACGTGATCCTCCATCATTGTAGACCAAGTATAACTTATATTCACATCACCCATACATGTATTACTATTCACACTTGTATCATCCTCCTCTTCTTCTAAAGAAACTTGCCCCAAGTTTTAGCTTCCACGCAACCATCCATATTCGACGAACGAGTGATCCATGTTTGATGCCAAATCTAAAGTCACATAGTAAGCACATTATTAGAAACAACCATAACACGATATCATCAAGTGAAAATTTGTTTGACTGCAACGAAATCCTTGAGGCTCGTTTATGATTCTTCAATGTATCACGGAAATCAATAAAAAATTCATCTTTCAAAATCTCTTGAAAACCAAGATTAGAATCATGTTTTAGGGTTGCAGACTCAAAAGGTTGGACACCAACATAAATCATCGAAAGATCCTAACTTATAGGTTTTGTATCGACCATCTCTTCAACTTGATTTAGAATCAATTGATCTTCAACCATAAGTTCTTCCACTGCATCAAAATTAATATCACTATCAATCTTTGATTCATCATTGGTCACATTCTCCATGGATTCAATCATTTCCTCATTGATTGTGATGAACATTGATTGATTATCTACGTCGATTTGTGTGTTGTGTTCTTCATCTTCTTTAGTTATTTTTGTTTCATGATCTAGCACACCACAAAGTTCTGAAAAACCCATTGATCTTGATTGTTGTGATGGCTTGTTCACTACAATCTCGTCGTTATGCCCTAAATCGTTACATACTTCAACGTCTTGCAAAACATTATTGGCATGAACCTCAATTTCTTCAGTCACTATAACATCTTCCATCGATAACATTAAGTCAAACTCATGAATATGATGTAGAACTCCAGGTTTATCGATGATAAAAGGTTTGCAAGTCTTCCAATAATAGTAGCTCCAAAGAAATTACTACATCATTAACACATTGACTTCTTACATGGCCAAATCCTTTACACTTAGAACAATCTGGCTTATTCCCAAGGAGAAAATATGAGAGCAAGTCGTGAGCAGACACTAGTTTGTTATGCGAATCCATCACCTAAAACTGTCTAGAATTTTGCATGAAAGTACGAATACCAAAACACCACGTAAACAACTCATATAAGGTTGAATTTTTGTGGAGTTGTTAATAAATATGTTGTTAACACTCGACCAAAATTTTATGCATATATTCGAAGCCAATTGATCGCAGTTGAATTTCTACGCAAGCTACTCAAAAATGCTCCGATTTGTACCACTTCACAAATAATCTCTTCGATCAGATAGCAAAAAATCTGGAAAAGTTTTGAAATTTTTTATGAGGAAAGTAGACAGAAAAGTAACCAGTTTTAAAAAAAATCGCTCAAAAACCTTATTTAACGAAGGAGATATTGCAACTTCAATCTGACCCTCGAAACATATTTTTCTCACACGAATTTCCGATTTTGCTTACTGCCCTTTTCGATCACTTTTTACACCCAAACTTGCACGAGTCTTCAATGAACAACAGAAAACAATAACTGGTCTTCAGGTTTAACGACACCTCTCAACGAAAGCACCAAATTTGATGTGAATTTTCGAGTAAACAAAACTCACAAGGGTATAAACTAAAATTTCGAATCTCTAAAGGCCAAGCCACCAAAATTCTCAATTTTAGGTTGATCAATTAGTCCTATGATTAAATCCTAAGCACCCTCAAAGCTACAAATTAAATCACAAGAGTATAAAGAACTTAATCACCAACTCTAAAATTTTCGTATTTTGTTTTCAAGTAAACAAACAAACTTTTTATTCAACTCAAACCTAATTAATCTCAACCTAATGTTGAGCTTATTTATAGGTATAATCATCAAAAAAAATCCTAACTAAAAAAAACTAAAATACACGCACAAACAATCTAAAACTCGTCCCTAATGACTCACACATGACTCACAAGATAAGATTGCCACATCATCGCTGCATCTTGATCTAATCTTGCTAACAAACTCTAACTAATTCTAAATAACAAGATTTTATTCTAACAACTTTCGTAACAAATTTAAAAAACAAAATTATGAAAATAAAAATCACAAAACAAAATACTAAACACGTCCTAAAACAAATCCTAAATATACTTGGACTCCAGATAAAAGAAATCTAACTAAAAACTGATTTCCAGTTTGACAGGCGAGCAGAAAAAATGAATAAAACATTATCTTGCATATTTTTCTGAATTTTGAAAACAGTTTTACCTGAAAGTAGATTCAATAAGCCTTCAAACGCATATTCGCACGCCTTCTAAATCAAAGCCAATTGTCAATGAAAAATCTTCAAAGTCAGACATACTGAACTGCTCCGAAACTATAATTTTATCTTTAGAAGCTTCAAGAAATTTCCTAGATTGAATCTTTTAATCAAGAAACTTTAAATAACGTGATCCGCCATCATTGTATACCAAGTATAAATTATATTCACATCACCCATACATGTGTTGCTATTCACACTTGTATCAAAAAGTAAGTCTGCTACTCCTCAACCTCTATATAATCTTAAAGATAGAAAATTTCTGGTAGGTTTTTCTGTTGCAAAGAGTTAGGTTGCACAAAAGTTTTTAGTTGAGATTAAAGAGACTTTAGATTTTCATAAGTGGTCTATGTTGTTTGCTAAAGATCTAGCTATTTTCGTGCCACTATTTGAAGAATTTTATGAACACCTGTATACCAAGGATGATGGATCATATTTGTCCTTCGTTGAAGATACTACCATTAATCTGTCTGAAAAGAAACTGGCTGAAATTCTTAAAGTTTCAACTAAGGGACTTGATGTATACTCAAGAGACAATTGCCCTTCTGTCAAGAGAGTCACAACAGAACAAATCCCGACCAGATTGTTTACTGGTCCACCTGATCCCAAGTAGGGGTACACCATTGGCCACCTAAATGAGCCAATCATGAGGATATTCTATACCATAGCCTCAAAGATTGTGTGTCCTAGACACAAGGCCGTATGAGTGTATGGTTGATGGATAATGTTCTGATTTACTGCCTCATTGAACACATTCTTGTCAACCTCCCTGCTATGATGTTAGGTCATATGATCTGCTGTATGGAGAAAGCAAACCATGCTCTACCCTATGGAGGATGGCTGACATTGGTAATTGGACATTGGAAGGTTCCCATGGTGGGAGATTATAGGACCATGTCTCATCTCACTAATCAGATCAAAGGTCGGAAGGGCATGACAAATGCAGGTGGTGTTTTGAAGATGAAGGATGAAGGAAGAAGTGATGCTGGTCTTGTTGGGACCAGTACAGAATAAATGACTAGAATCAACTCATGCAGAATATGGTCAACAATGTTACTACATTATGTGCTGCACTTCAGGAATCCTACAGGAGAATTGAGGTTCGTCTTGATAAAGCTGGTATAATCGGAGTAGAGGATTCTGAAGAAAAGGAAGAATCATCAGAAGCTGTTGGTGATGCTAATGATGAGGATGTTGAACTGGTCTCTGAGAAGAATGAAGAAGAGGATGATGAGGAACATGATGCAAGTGCTTCAGAGGAAGAGGAAGATGATGGGACTGAAAATGACTCTGAAGCAGATTAAATTTCCTTTATTCCTTCTTATCTTCTCTTATTGCTACTAACCCCTCTTATTTATTGAACTCTTATTCTGGTTTCCCCCTTTCCCCCATTACAAAGACATTGCTTTATGTAATTTGGTTCGCTGCTGGTCTGTAATAAATATTCAGGACAAGTAGATTTGGTACTTTGATAGGAACAATGGTAGAATCAGCATCTCTAGAATGCTGTTAGAGCTACCTACATTAGCTTGAACTTAACATAATTAGTACTTTAACTACTGATTGTGTTTAATTGTTTGTTGACATGCTTTTACTCATTGACTTTTTTGATGATGCCAAAAGGGGGAAGCAGGTGTGAAGTTCAGATCTCTTTTACCTATCTCGGGGGGAAGCAGGTCAAATGAATGTTGTTAATCTGTGTGTGTTGCAGTAGCTAGATGTAAGGTTAAAACTGTTTCTAGTGGCGACAGACCTGCACGGTGTAGAAGTAAGTGTATTCAAAGCATTTTACTTCTTATCATCCCAAAGGCTTCGAAACAAGTCTGATGAACTTATTGATTTTCTTATTGTGAATGTATGTTTAAGTCTAAGAGCTCTGAGTCTAATTAGTATTTTCCCTAGGTACTTAGAAACTCTTTCTTAAAATGTTGTCAGTTAGTTGTGAACTGGTGTACTTGTAAATGATGCTTGATCTGCAGGAACAGTACGAGACCAGTCCATTGAATTCTAAAGAATTCAAATTTTTTTGAAAAGTTCCAAATATTAAATGATATTATTTGTAGGGCGAACTTCATGGTTTGTCATCATCAAAAAGAGGGAATTTATTGAGTTCCTAGCTTATGTTTTCAATGATGACAAACTACATTGAACTATTATTTTGTATGCAAGTTTTCGTATGCATGTGTAGGTACTAAACAAACAATTTCAATGGATGACAAGATCACTAGTAGAAAAATTGGACTTTGTTGCTCCACATTTGCTGCGGTTCTTTGAGAATTCATAAAATTAAGCTTCACAAAATGAAAATTAAGCTGAAATTTCACTTGATCCATATTATAGGACTTAAAATTAAAAATTAAAAACAGCTGAAAAAAAAAACAAAGAATTCATTAGAACATTTGAAAGAAATTCAAACATTGAAAAAATTGAAAGAAAAAAATTACCATGAATATGAAGTACGAAGAACAACAACAATTGAAAGAAATTCGAAGAAACGAACATTGAACAAATTTGATATATAATAAAGTAGAAAAAATGATACAAATATGAAGCCAAAAAAGCCAAAAAAGCCAAAAAAGCCAAAAAAATTACATGAATTGTACCACCTAAGTTTAAGATCGAAACCTAAGTAGGAATAAAAATCCCCAATTCGATTTAGGGTTTTCAATTTGAGTGGTGGTTTTTGGGAGTTATATTTTAGAGATGAAATTTGAAGGTGGTCAGTTTTTGAATGAGTTGTGGGATTTGGGGGTTTCAAATAGGTTGTGGGATTTCGAATGAGTAGGGGTTTTTGAAAGAGAGGAGGAGAAATTGGCTGTGGAGAAAGAGAAACAACCTAAAAACAAAAGATTGAGTTCGTAGGAGGAATTGGCGGTGGTGATCGCAGGAGGAGCAATTGAAGACCAGTAGTGGAGTTCGTTGGAATATTTGTGAAGGGGGAGATGGAGAAATATATAGAGGAAACAAATTGAGTGAAGATGAGAAGAAGTAGAGCAATACAGATACGCTGATACAGTGAAGTATAGTGTATTACTTGACTTATATTATTTCAAGTTTCAACAAAAATACCAAGCAAATGCAACGATTCATGTAACCGTTGTATTACTCAATATAAGCATTGCATTTGGCAGCCTAATGCAACGGCTCAGTATAACCATTACAGTGGACAAAAAAAAGTGTTGCATTAACCCTAACCGTTGCATTAGGTCCAACTGTTGCATTAGAATGTTGCATTTGCTCTTAAATGTAGTAGTGAGACAAACCGTGAAGGTGTTGTATTCAATCTCCTACATCTCATATATTGTCCCATAATATGTCAACTTAGTGTCCACTGGATTTTTATCTGTTACACTTGCATAGAATGTGGAAGAGGCATTAATGGAAACCCCACTATTTTGCTGACAATGAGACTTATCGTGTTGGTAAGTGGTCCAAAATGTGTAACCGTTGATGTCGTAAACCTCTTAACTAGTAAGATTGTCTCGAGGTCCAAAAGCCAACCACTTTACAGTATCAGATACACCCTCTAGGCGTCCGCTAATAACTCGCTTGTGAAACTATTCGATGAAATTTTTATGATGCAAAATCATTAATCCCCTCTGGTCTTTCCCTGGATTCTTATCTTTCAACACCTACATATGCTCGTTAAGAAAAGGATGCACTTCTTCAACATGGTGCAATACATACAAACGATCTCGTCGAAGATCGTTTGGGCATGCTATAACAGATCTGCACCCTATTGTACCCTTCCCATCAAGTCTCCCTTCATGGCGACATGTTGGCATCCCAATAGGCTTTGCACTCGCTAGGTATTGTGTAATATAATCCCCAACCTCATTGGTTACTACTCCCTACACTATACTAGCTTCTGGTCTTGCTTGATTCATCACTTTGTTCCCTAACACTCCCATATGTCTCTTGTAAGGATATCACCATCTCAAAAACACATGACCCAGCAACTTAATTTCACGGACTAGATGAAGAATAAAGTTAACCATGATGTCAACTAAAGCAGGAGGAAAGTACATCTAAAATTTACAAAGCGTTTCAGTGACACATGCTTGAAGAGTATCTACTTTGTGGGATCTAGCACTTTACTACATATTGTATTAAACAACGAACAAAGCTCTGTAATGGTGTACGTCACATGTTTAGGTAGAATCCCACGAATTGCAATTGGAAGAAATAATTGCATCATAACATGGAAATCGTTTGATTTAATGCTCGATAACATTAGCTCACCATCCGTGGATACAAATGGTTTCATGTTAGAAGAGTATCCCGATGGTACCTTTATGTTGTGCAAAGTTGAACAAAATTGCCTCTTTTCTTGTTTTGACATTGTTTAGTAGGCTGGAGGCAAGTAGTAAGTGGTTTTCTGTTGTTGAACATTTTTCTTCCCCTTTTCGGTGTTATTGTTATCTTCCTGTTCAGGGTTCTTCCTTTTCTTTTTCTTCATAAATTGAGGCCACGGCTCTAGTCTAACACCTGTTTTTTATGAAAACTCTCGACTGACCTTCGTGTCCTTAGTCTTGTTCGGAATATTAAAAAGAGTGAAGAGTATCGCATCACAAACATTCTTTTCAATATGCATAACATCAAGGCAATGTATGACTTGTAAATCTATTCTGTATGGAAGTTGCAACAATATCGACTCTTTTCTCCATAACCCGTCATAAGCCTCAGTCTTGGATTTTCCCATTGAATGCCTTCCTTTACTTGCGAAAGGGGTGAGTAGGTGGGAGGAACCTTCGGTTGCACCAATCAACATACTAACCCAACCATGTAGAATCTTGTTCGTCCATACAAATAGGGCAGGCTTTCGCTCTTTTGGTCTTGTAACTGGATAAGTTACCATAAGCGTGGAAATCATTGAGGGTGCACAAAAGCATTGCACTCAATGTGAATGTCTCCCTTGCATAAGCACCATACACAGATACCCCTTCATGCCACAACTTTAGCAAGTCATTAACAAGTGTCGCAAGATAGATGTCGATGTTGTTACCAGGCTACCTCGGCCCCGAGATTAGAAGAGACAACTTATGTGAATTTGAGTACAAGTGAGATATCCTATAATGCACCAATAGTAGATGAGCCAATTAACCTTATAATAAATCCTACTGTGTTTGATAGAGATAAATCACGGGTATAGGTGACAATGGTTAAGCAACATGACACTGTTGATGATAGTGGTGGCTTCCTAGCCAACACCATGATCGTTGATACATTGCACTGGTGGAGTAGGTTCCATTAAATAATTTATGTATTATTAACTAACTTATGCACTTACATGATGGATACAAATGGTGGTTACTGGGAACAAGTTGTTATGGTCCATGAGTTTTTCCTATTTCACTTTATAGGGTTTTTCTCATTTTGGACATCATTGCTTTCATTTCTTGTGGAGTTTTGATCATCATAATTATGCTAAAATGCATGAAGAATGGTTTCTTGATGGTTTTTGATTAAAAGATTGAATCTTGAAGCATTTTTTGAAGTTTCTTGAAGATCTTGAAAATTGCGCCAAAATTGACGAAAACAAGGTGGCGGAAATTTTAACTATTTTTATGGATCTTGGACATCAAGTTAATTTCGTGATTTTTAGTTTTAATTCTGATGATTATCTTGTTAATTAATTATTTAGTTAAGTTTTTAGGATATTTTCTTGATTAGATAAGTTTGTTAGAGTTTGTTAGCAAGATAAGGTCAAGTTGTAGTGATGATGTAGCATTCTTATCTTGTGAGTCATACTTGAGTCATGTAAGCTGAATTTCAGCCTAGTGGTGCATGTTTTAGATGTTTTTGAGTCTTATAAAGTTGTTAGAACTTAATATTAGGTTGTTCTATAAATAGTTTTGAGAATTCCTTGTAAAACACACAAATTCAATGCATAGAACTTTCATTCAAAAATTCCGGAATTCCTTGCGCAATTTTACATTGAATTTTGCTCAAGTTTTTCTTCCTAAATTCGTGAAGAACGAGTTTAGACCCTAATTAATTAATTAGAGGAGTGCGTTAATGAATCATCTTTTAATTATATTAATCTAGGAGTGGAAATTTAATTTGCCTACACGTGAGTTTTGAGTGATATTTGAGAATACCACTTAAAATCCACATCAATTTGGTATCAGATTTCAGAGTTCTTTCGATCCATCATGGGGGAAGCTAATTTGACACAATTAATTCAAGACATGATGACTAAACTAGAAGCTATGGACATGAGACAAAAGCAAGATAATGTCCGTATTGATGTTTTGGCTCGTGAATTGCAACGAAAATTTGATCCTCAATTTGTGCCTTATTTTCGTGGGGGTGATGATGGTGGTGAAGGTTCTCACTCGTCTTCTTCTTCTGATTCCCATAAAAAACGTCCCAAAAGCAGGCCAAAGTTTGATGTTCGTGGCATTAAACTTGATGAATTTAGTGGCCAAGGTTCCCCAGATGACTATCTTGAATGGGAAAGACAAGTGGAGAAGATTGCTGAGTATAAAAGTTTTGATGATAAAAGAACCTTTAAAATTGCTTACATCAGACTAACTATGAATGCAGGATTGTGGTATGAGGGCATTAAGGCCAAGAGAAAACGCCAAAATAAAGCAAAAATTATCACCTGGTCTCACCTTAAGAAGAAATTGCGTGCAAAATATGTTCCTTTTGGCTTTGATCAACAGTATTATGTCAAGCTGACTTCTCTACACCAGGGCACTATGAGTGTGCGTGATTATATTTCAGAGTTTGAAAGGTTATCTTTGCTTTGTAACTTGGAGGAAAGAGAACATATGAAGATGGCAAGATTTTTGAAAGGCTTAAACAGAAATATTGATAAGGAGATCGATTTGGCTCCATATCATACTTTTGATGATCTTTGCAAATTGGCATTAAAGGTGGATAAACATGTCAAGGGGAATCCACACGAAATTTTGTGCCTTTCACTGGTAAATCTGGATACACTCCTCCGGATAAACATGCAAAAGCAAATTAGACACCACAAACAAACCAAGTACCTACAACTCCTAGCTCTTCAGGGGACAAACCAAAAAAAGTTGTTTCTAAAGAGGAATGTGAAGAACGCAGGAGATGCTTTAAATGTCAAGGTTATGGTGACATTACTTCATCTTGTGCTTGAAGATTATGAGGACATCATTCAAAACCAAAGAGGGGAGGATTCTGATGAAGACACCCTAGAAACTGTGAATCAGCTTCCATAGCTACAAGGTGACGAAGCTTTTGTGGTTAGAAGAGCATTGCATTCTGCAGTAGAACCACATGCAACGCAGAGAGAAAGCTTATTTCACAGTATTTGCAAGATTAGTCCATACCTATGCAATTTAATCATTGATAGTGGGTCTTGCACGAATGTAGCATCGAAAGATATGGTAAAAAGGTTGAACTTGACGCAAAGAGACCATAATAGTCCTTATAAATTGAATTGGCTTGATGATACAAAAGGAATTGAAGTAAAGAACCAAGCGCTGATCAATTTCACAATTGGACTATATAATAACGAATTGTGGTGTGATGTTTTGCCTATGACTGCGTGCCAATTACTCCTGGGAAGACCATGGCATTATGATAGGAAGGTACAACATAATGCAGAATCAAATGTGTACTTAGTTTCGAAGGGTAAAAAACGAATCAATCACCTACCATTGACTCCATCTACAGGAAAGGACCAGAAACAAACTAGTTTATTCCTTTCTGCTAAGAAATTTGAGATGGCGGTGGAACAAGGGAACCCTGCATATATTCTCTTTGTAAAGGAAGCAACATCGAATAAAGTATCTACAGATTTGTGCCTCACCCCTTTGCTTGAAGAGTTTGCTGATGTGTTTCCTGATGAATTGCCTGATGAACTACCCCCAATTAGAGAAATTGAACATGCTATTGATTTCAGTGGCGCAGGTATATAGATGTGATCCTGAAGCATCTAAAGAACTCCAACGCCAGATTGATGAATTGATGTAGAAATGGTTAGTTCGAGAATCAATGAGTCCATACGCAGTTCCTGCTTTACTGGTGCCTAAAAAAGATGGCTCCTGGAGAATGTGCATTGATTCTAGGGCAGTAAATAACATAACCATAAAGTATAGATTTCCTATGCCTACACTTGAGGATATGTTGGATGAGCTACATGGCGCAAGCTTATTTTCGAAAATAGATCTGAGAAGTGGCTATCATCAGATGAGAATTCGTGAAGGGGATGAATGGAAGACTACTTTTAAGACTAAACAGGGTCTATATGAGTGGTTGGTGATGCCTTTTGGTCTATGTAATGCACCTAGTTCGTTCATGAAATTAATGAATGAGGTATTGAGGCAGTTTCTAAACACGTTTATTGTTGTCTATTTGGATGATATTCTTGTTTATAGCAAAGATATTCATGAACACCTAGACAATCTGAGGCAATTGTTTAGTAAGTTACGCGAGCAGAAAGCATATGGGAAGCTGGAAAAGTGTGACTTCTTGCAGGAAAAGATTGTTTTCCTAGGATATATTGTCAGTGGCGCAGGTATCATGGTGGACCCCTCCAAAGTTGAAGCTGTTAAAACTTGGAAGATACATACTAATGTGCATGAAGTCAGGAGTTTTCATGGACTAGCTTCATTCTACAGAAGGTGCATTCAAAATTTCTCTACTATCATGGCTCCCATTACTGAATTAATAAAGAAAGGTGAGTTCAAATGGAATCAACGAGCACATGAAGCTTTTGATGAGGTAAAAGAGAGACTTTGCAAAGCACCGATCCTGATGTTGCCTGATTTTGATAAGTTATTTTAGGTTGAATGTGATGCTAGTGCTGTGGGCATTGGAGCAGTACTAATTCAGGAAAAGAAGCTTGTTTCCTATTTCAGTGAGAAGCTGAGTGGCGCCAAATTGAATTATTCCAATTATGATCGAGAATTTTATGCCATTGTTCGAGCACTGGATCATTGGTCTCACTATTTACGCCCTAAACCTTTTATCCTGCATTCAGATCATGAAGCCTTGAAGTATATTAATGGTCAACAGAAACTCAGCCACAAACATGCCAAGTGGGTGGAATTTCTCCAATCTTTCACTTTTTCATCCAGGTACAAAGAAGGTAAGAATAATGTGGTAGCTGATGCTTTATCAAGGAGATCATATCTGCTTGCTATGGTTCATAATAGAGTCCTGGGATTTGAGCACCTAAAGGAGTTATATATCAGTGATTTGGATTTTGCTACAGAATATAAACACCCCTCAAGGAACTACACAATTCAAGATGGTTTCTTATTCAGGAACCACAAGCTGTGCATTCCTAAGAGTGGAGTTCGTGAATTGCTGATAAGGGAGGCTCATAGTGGCGCACCTGCTAGACATTTTGGAGTTCATAATACTTGTGATATGGTGAGTGAATATTTCTATTGGCGTAAGATGATAGGTGATATTCAATCAGTCATTTCCCGGTGTGCTACATGTCAGAGGGCGAAATCAACTTTTGTCAAAGGGATGTACACTCCAATACCAGTTCCTGATACACTCTGGGATATGTCAATATGGATTTTATAATTGTCTTGCCAAGGACACAAAGGGGACGTGAATCAATAATTGTAGTGGTTGATAGATTCTGTAAAATGGCGCATTTTGTGGCCATGAATAAGACTGATCACGCTCAACATGTTGTTGATCTATACTTTAAGGAGATTGTGAACCTACATGGGATTCCAAGAACTGTGGTACGTGACAGAGATTCGAAATTTTTAAGTCACTTTTGGAAGTGTTTGTGGAAGATGGTTGGTACCAAGCTGCTTTTTAGAACGTCTCATCACCCTTAAACAGATGGGCAGACTGAAGTCACAAACAAAACTTTGGGCACTTAGTTGCGTGGTATTGTGAGTAAAACGCACAATGATTGGGATGTGCGCCTCTTCCATGCTGAATTTGCTTATAACAGAACTATTTCATCCACCACAGGACATTCTCCATTCGAAGTTGTGTATGGAATCAATACATATATGCCCATTGAGATGATTCCATTGGCTAGGAACGAAATCCATGTAGATGCGCAAAAACGAGTGGAAGTCTTCGATAAAAGCGTGTGAAGCAGTGAAAAAGAAGATTACTAAGATGAATGAGGTCTACAGGAGACGGTCTAACAAGAACATAACTCAACATGTTTTCAAAGCTGGTGATTTAGTATGGATTCATCTCAGAAAGGAACGTTTTCCTCATAAACGAAAGAATAAATTGATGCCTAGAGCTGATGGACCTTTTGAGGTGATTGAAGCATATGGAGATAATGCCTATAAGATTGATTTGCCAGATGAGTATGGTATTGTGAGCGCTACTATCAATATTGCGGATCTCTTGCCATACTATGATAATGTGAATTTGAGGGCAAATTCTTTTCAACCAGGGGAGAATGATATGAATTTGAGTACAAGTGAGATATCCTATAATGCACCAATAGTGGAAGAACCAATTAACCTTATAACAAATCCTATTGGGTTTGATAGAGATAAATCACAGGTATGGGTGACAATGGTTAAAAAACTTGACACTATGGATGATAGTGGTGGTTTCCTAGCCAACACCATTGGTCGTTGATACATTGCACTGGTGGAGTAGGTGCCATTAAATAAGTTATGTATTATTAAATAATTTATGCACTTACAGGATGGATACAAATGGTGGTTACAGGGAACAAGTTGGTTTGGTCCATGAGTTTTTTCCCATTTCACTTAATAGGGTTTTTCTCATTTTGGACATCATTGCTTTCATTTCTTATGGAGTCTTGATCATCATAATTATGCTCTCGTTGAGAGGTCTTTTATACTCAAGTGCTCATCAATTAATGAATTAAAACACTTGAAGCAACATTGCTATGGCAAGTGGTGGTGACGAAGTTCCTGCAACTTTTGAAAAAGGATTGTCCTTAGAACAAGCCAGAGAAATCCGAAGGGATAATGAAATTAGATAACTGCGAACCATGTTGGAAGAAGTAATGAATCGTGTATCAAGCAGTTCGAAAAACAAGAAAAAGGGTCACGCAATTGATGAAAGTGACGCAAGTTCAAGTGATGAAAATACCAGCAGGAATGCACGCAAGCCTAGGCGTGAATATGACACCGGTTCTAGTGAAGAAGATGACCGAAACAGGCATAGGAGGCATGACAAACAGAAGGATGATGATCGTAGCCTAAAGTTGGACGTCTTGAGTTCAACGGTAGTTTAGATCCAGAAATTTTCCTTGATTGGCTGAGGAGAACCGAAAGGATTTTTATTTACAAGGAGTATGATGATCATAAGGCCTTCAGAGTGGCAGAATTAAAACTAACATCTTATGCTAACCTGTGGTTTGAAGGATTACAAAGAAAACGCAAAAAGGAAGGAAGATCGAAAATTTGCTCTTGGCGCAAATTGAAAAGGGAATTGAGGAAAAAATTTGTACCACATGAATATGAACAAAACAATTTCCTAAAGATGCATACCCTAAAACAGGGACAGAAAAGTGTTGAGCAGTACATCAATGCTTTCGAAAAATTGCTAATATTGTGTGATCTAGAAGAAAAGGAAGATCACAAAGTTGCACGGTTTGTGGCAGGGCTGGATGGATCCATTAGGGAAAGGGTAGAATTACAACCCTACTAGACCTATGATGAGATCTATAAAGTAGCACTCAGGGTAGAAAAACATGGGAATTCCAAGAAGCGAAAAGCATTCTTTAAATCCTATGAGTCTAAGAAGGAAGTGGTGTATTCTCAACCAGCTAGTGCTAAACCTAAGTTCGACAATGATATAAGGGCAGCCACTCCAATCAAACCACTGACAATTCATCAAGACAACAGGAAGTGTTTTCAGTGTCAAGGAGTAGGACACATACAAAGAAATTGCCCAAACTCCAGGGTAATCACTGCTAGGGAAGCAAAGGAAATCGAAGATGCCTACTTAGAGTTCTTCTTGAAGAAGGGGAGGACGAAGAAATTGATTCCCAAGAAGAACAAAGCAGCAACGATATGGAAGAAGTAGAGGCAGAAACACAGGGTCAAGCATTGGTCCTCAGGAGGGTTCTTCAGTCTAAACCTGCGTCAATTGAAGAGAACCAGAGGGACAAAATTTTCGTGTCCAGGTGTAACGTACAGGGCGGGCTGTGTGATGTGATAATTGATAGTGGCAGCTGTACTAATGTGGTCTCTACCCTATTGATTCAGAAATTGAATCACCCCACATACAATCATCCTCAACCTTATAAGTTACATTGGCTAAGCAACACCAGTGATGTCAAAGTGACTAAGTAGGCCCTGATAAATTTCAAGATTGGTAAATTTGAGGATTCTGTGATATGTGATGTATGTCCAATGGATGCTTGTCATATATTGCTTGGTAGACCGTGGCAATATGATCGATTTGTGAAGTATGATGGAAGAACCAATGTCTACATCATCAGGAAACAGGAAACGGACAAGTCAATTGCTTTGAAACCTCTAAAAGTGGCCCAAAACAAGAAGAAATTGTATGTGGAGAATAAAAAGGGATTGTTTTTTACTAATCCTAAGGAATTAGAGAGGGAATTGACTGATTGCCAGCAAGTATTTCTGTTGATGGCAAAAGATGTGAGAGTTGCAACATTTGCAATCCCTAAAATTCTTTAACCACTATTGAAGGAATTTGAAGATGTATTTCCAGATGACTTACCACCAGGTTTACCACCCAATAGGGACATTGAACACCATATTGACTTAATCCCAGGTGTTCAGATTCCTAATAAACCAGCATATAGATGCAATCCTGAGGAGACTAAGAAAATACAACGGCAGATTGAAGAATTGATGCGGAGGGGATACGTGAGGGAGAGCATGAGTCCTTGTGTTGTACCAACACTGATTGTTCCAAAAAAAGGCGAATCTTGGCGCATGTGCATTGATTCTAGAGCCGTAAACAACATCACAATCAAGTACAGGTTCCTAATTCCTAGGCTGGACGATCTCCTAGACGAGTTATATGGTTCACATGTGTTTTCCAAGATTGATTTAAGATGTGGGTATCATCAGATACGCATGAGAGAAGGGGATGAGTGGAAAACAGTTTTCAAAACTAAATTAGGTCTCTATGAGTGGTTAATCATGCCCTTTGGACTCACCAACGCCCCTAGTACGTTTATGAGACTTATGAACGAAGTTTTGAAGCCATATCTAGGTAAGTTTGTTGTTGTATACTTAGATAATATATTGGTTTATAGCAGAAATAATGGAGATCATCTGCAGCATCTAAGACAAGTTTTTGAGACTTTGAGGCAACAAAAATTGTACAGTAAATTGGAGAAGTGTTATTTTATGGTGCAAAGTGTGACGTTTTTGGGTTATGTGGTGTCAAAAGATGGGGTTTCAGTTGATCAATCCAAAGTTGACGCAATTAAGTCATGGCCAACACCCACAAACGTAACTGAAGTACGATCTTTCCATGGGTTGGCGTCTTTCTACAGAAGGTTTGTAAAAAATTTCTCATCCATTGTTGCTCCTATGACTCAATGCATTAAAAAGGATAAGAAATTCGAATGGACATAAGAGGCACAGAGGGCCTTCGAAAAAATCAAAGATATGTTATGCCACACACCTATTCTTGCACTACCTGATTTCACAAAACCTTTTGAAGTAGAAACAGATGTAAGCAATGTGGGAATTGGAGCAGTTTTGGTGTAGGGAAAAAGACCAATTGCTTATTTCAGTGAAAAATTGAATGGAGCCAGGTTGGATTATTCAACTTATGATAAGGAATTTTATGCAATTGTCAGGGCTCTGGATCATTGGAGTCATTATTTGAGACCTAACCATTTCATCCTGCATTCTAATCATGAAGCACTGAAATATATCAATGGTCAGCAGAAACTGAATCCTAGACATGCCAAATAGGTTGAGTTCCTTCAATCTTTTAATTTTTCATCTAGAGATGTTTAGCTTAGTTATGTTGTTTATCTGAATTGTAATTACTCTTGTTATGTTGTTTATATTGTAAATAATTGAGTTTTCTACGCTGTTAGGTTTATTTTTATGGAATTTTTAATGAAGAGTTTTTCTAACATGTAAATACATGAGACTAATGATGAATGATCAAATAAGTTAATAAGTATTCAAACAAGTTATGTGAATGTACAAGTTTAATTGTGTTATATATACTGTAATGTTGAGAAAAGGTTTTAGGTGTTAAAAACCGTAAATCTAATTTTACAAATTACATAGAAAGTAGTTCGGATTTAATTAACTAGTTCGTAATTTTAGAATAATATAATACGACCCTATGCAGTTTTCAATAATTATATTTTGCTGTTATGACTAAAATATTATATGCGTACTTGTGTAGAAGTTGTCACCATGAAAGAAGGGAACGTGTTGGATGTATTGTAGGAAGGTCGGATCTTCTATGAACCCTGCTTTAAGGAAGGAGTTGAGGAATTCCTTCAATATTGTAAAGATCATCCGCAAACACTAACCCAAATGAAGTAGGTGTCCGTGTGTTAAATGCAAGAACATCACCAAATTTAATGTGAATCTACTATTGGTCTTGTATGTTTCAGGTACTCATGGAAGGAAGGAAAAAGGTAAAAGAGCCGCTTCTGGCTCGCACGACAACAACAGCAGCATTACAGCAGCAAAGACAGGAGCAGCCTCCATCACCACAACATGCAATTACAACAGCAGCCCAGTAGCTCGACAGCTGGAACGCTGGTGGTTCCTTTGATGAGTCCGGAAGCTTGTGTTGGACCGTATGACTTTGTGGTATAATTTTCCTTCATGCAAATTTTCATCAACGTTAGCTATTTAAATAGGTTAATTCACTTACTTATTGGTGAATAACTTGCTTGGCTTGTGATCAGGTTTGATGACCCCAACGTGAAGAAGGAGATCAAGGATATACTCCAAGCCCATTACCATGCTCCTTGGAGAACTTATAACGATGTTATGATGTGACCAAGGAACAATGGTGGAACCTGTTACGGTACATTATTATATAATTCATGAACGAAGTATGATCTAATTAATTGTAACTTTTAATGGATTATGATTAAATTGATCTCAAATTTTTAAGGTTTAATGATGATATATGATAAATAGAATTAACTTTTGTTGCTGAATTTTGATACCATTAGCAGATCTTTATATATGATGCAGTAATTATTAAAGTTTACGTTATTACAGAAGATGCACTTGGACTGCTGAGTTTGAACTTGAAGTTAGACATGAATTCCAATCTAGGGTTGGAAATCGATTGCGTGACATGTTAACAAACTCACGCACAATGTTAGCTGAACATTACCAAGTGGGGTGAGTGAAATCGTGTACAAGAAGGCGCAAGATGTGGTAAAGGTTGATGAAACGTTTAAGAAAAGATCGGCACAAAACAAGAAGAACAGAAGGGGTGGTTCAATGAAAATCCCATTGAACCTACCCACTATCAAGGGTCTTCCTCAGCAGTGCACATGCTAAGAGATGGTTATTTCATCAATTTTCATTTACATTTTTCTATTATATGAAAAAATCACTTGTTATACCACTTGATAATCTATCTTCTATCTTTAATTTTATACTATTTGTTTTTCATTATCATTTACAGGCGAAGGAGAATGAAGGAAAGCTCCCATCCCCAGTTGATCTGCTCCTCCGTACGCATTTCAAGGATGTCCCGCGAAAAGGAAAGGTGCCTGCGAACCACGCAGCAAAGCAGATTGCCATAAGTTATCACAACTTTTAATTATTCCTTTTAGGAATGTTTAGCTTAGTTATAGGTTAAAATGTAGCCTTATATGAAAAATGGGCACAATAGTAGCCATTTTGAGCCATTTCGAGCCCTTGAACCTAAAACACATGTAATGCTAGTTTGAAATAATCTAGTTGGTAACACTTGAATTATGCCTTTTAAGATGTTTAGCTTATTTATAGGTTGAAATGAAGAGATATGTGAAAAATGGGCACATTAGTAGCCATTTTGAGCCATTTCGAGGCCATTTGAACCTAAAACACATATTAAGGCTAGTTAGGCAAATGTAAAGTATAACTTGTATTTTGCCTTTGAGGGATGTTTAGCTTATTATAGTTGAATGAAGAGATATGTGAAAAATGGGCACATTAGTAGCCATTTTGAGCCATTTCGAGGCCATTTGAATCTACACATCAAAGGCTAGTTAGGCATAATGTAAAGGTTATAACACTTGTAATTATGCCTTTTAGGGATGTTTAGCTTTAGTTATAGGTTAAAATTAGACTTATTGAAAAATGGGCACAATAGTAGCCATTTTGAGCCATTTCCAGCCCATTGAACCTAAAACACATGTAAAGGCTAGTTTGAAATAATCTAGAGTTTGTAACACATTGTAATTATGCCTTTTAAGGATGTTTAGATTATTTATAGGTTGAAATGAAGAGAGATAGTGAAAAATGGGTACTAGTAGCCATGTTGAGCCATTTCGAGGCCATTCGAACCTAAAACACATCTAAAGGCTAGTTAGGCATAATGTAAAGGTTGTAACCACTTGTAATTATGCCTTTTAGGGATTTTATCTTATTTCTAGGTTGAAATGTAGACTTATATGAAAAATGGGCACAATAGAAGCCTTTAGCCATTTCGAGCCCATTTGACTTAAAAACGCATGTAAAGGCTAGTTTGACCTTGAAATAAGCCATCTATTTGTTACATAACTTTGGCTTTTATTGTTTACAATGTTTGTTGGGTTGATTTAATCAAATCTGTTGACTAATTTGTATTTAATTGTGTTTTGTGGAGACCTACCAGATGAACTTGAGGAAACAAGCAGCGATGGGAGTCAGAGACCCCGCCATGAGTTATATTGGGAGGCATCTGGTGGTCGTACAAGAAAGGCCGCGTGAAGGTCTTGGTAGTGGTGCGGACCTGTATTACAGCTCTTCGAGGAGATCTGGATCATCGAAGCAATACACGCCATCTGTATTTTCTCAAATGAAAGATCATTTAGAGAAACATGTGGAGAAGGTGCGGGCTGAGGTTGAGGAGAATGCGAGCCGAGATTGAGGCAATGTAGAGGACCAGAAGAGTTTATGGAGCGATGATGAGTCGATTCGTTAGCACAGTTTTCACCTTTCCAGATTCAGCCTTGGGACTCACCAGACGACGAGGGCAGCGGCGCCGGGCAAGGGATGCAAGTGTAGATAGATACCTTGTTCCATATAACATGCTTAGTGCCTTTATTATCTTGTTAAACCTTAAAACTATGAAACTATTTAAGCCGAAATACTTTGTATGCATATGTTACATTTGAATATATATTATCGGAAAATATAAATTGTCCTTATTTGATTACAATACATAACGTGGCAGATCATACAGGTTACATGATCACAGGCACAATACAAATAAGAAATCAAAACATTAAAATTAAAAATCCGTCAACTTTTTACGACGGAACATTCCGTAGCAAAGTGCATTATAATATTTGTTGAATTTTGTGAGGGAATTTGCGAGGGAATATTCTGTTGCAAATTTGCGAGGGAATTTTCCGTCGCAAATTTGCTAACTTGGCGGGGAATTTCCGTCGCAAATTGCTAACTTTGCGAGGGAAATTTCCGTCGCAATTTGCAGGGAAAATTCCATCGCAAAAAAGTTTGTTTGCGAGGGAAAATTCCGTCGCAAACTCAACTATTCCATCGCAAATTATTTGCGACGGAAAATCCTTCGCAATCTTGGAATTTGAGACAAAAAATGTAGCGAGGGACAGTTTGCGACGGAATTTTTCATTTTTGCGACGGAATTTGTCCGCGCAAAATCGATGTTATCTTGTAGTGATAGTTCGAAGCTTCTGCAAAGGAAAATCGAAACTACTCAAAGACTATATTCTAGAACAACTCTAAACTGACTTTTCATGATAGAAACTCATCCAAAACTTTCTTATACGGTCTCTATTCAATCCCATACTTTTTTATAGTTTTCTTTTCAAAACACTTATTTTCGATAATTTTCCAAAGACAACTTTAAAACACTTAAAATTCCTTTAAACCTTCTTAAACCTCATATTTACCCAAAAACAAATACCTATGTTATAAGATCAACATATGATGATTTCGCCTTAATAACATTATAAGTCATTATTTCATGCATGATTTCAAAAAAAAAAGTCATTATTTCATGCTCACTATTTACTATGCATGAACAAGTGATATAAAATTTACAGGAAAGTTAATTTATTCCAAACCTCATTAAACCCTTTTAAATTTATAATTCATGCATAGCACTTTAACAACATCATAATAAAATTATACTTTATATCATGCATTAAGCTTATTTGCATACTTAAAAACATGCTAAAAAAAATTTTTACTACTCTTTTAATGTTTTAAAATTTTGACAGCAATAATATTACTTAAAACTTCCAAACAAAAAATCTAAACTTCGTAAACATCATAAACTAATACTAAACAATCTATTATCAAAATGAAAATAGAGCATTAAAATCATAATATAAACAAATTTTCATAAACTTAAAAAACCCTAATTTTTTATTTTCACGAACACTTATAAAACATAATATAATTCTAAATCTAAAAGATGTTTAGAATATCATCTAACATGAATTTAAACAAGGTTGAAGTAAAAGAAGGAGGAAGAAAGTTTTTTTTTTCTTCCTTACACGAAAAAATGAAAATGGGGAAGGAGGGAGGCCCACGGTGGCTGGCGGCAGCAACTGACTCAACATGGAGGAGGTCACAAGCAGGTGGCAGGTGGCGCCGATGAGGGGGATGGATTAGGTCTAGGGTTTTCGGGCTTTAGGTTTGTCACACATTTTTTTTTTTTGAAATCCTAATACTAAAATCACAAAATAAACCAGAAAATTTTGATTTAATGGGGTATTTAAGGCCTAAATTAGGTTTAGGTGAAATTACAAAAACCTTAATGATTGTAATAACTTTCGTGCCCTTGTTTTAAAACAAATAGGAAACCCTTAAAAACTAAATTTAAAGTTTTCTTAAAATATTTTCATTAAAATTAAAGTGACATAAATAACTTATAAACTATAAGACATGAAAATAGTTATTTCAACTCATTATATTTATGTTTTCTCTACTATTATTATTTATCTTATTTTTCACCAAAAATATCAAAAATATACTAAATACTTATGAATTAAATTAATAAAATACTGTGAAAATAGTAGGTATTACAGTATACCCCCCTTAAAAGAATTGTTCGTCCTGAAACTTTATGTAAACTAGCATGGAACTTGAATAGAGATTGCATTTTTCCAAAACTTTTCCTTTTAACCTTTGTGTGCGTATACTTTAGACACTTTCTTAGAATTTTTCCAACAAACTTTAGAGAATAAAATGTAAAAGATACGTAAAAATTTGCTAAAAAAAAA
>PYUH01000190.1:0-16777 GCA_016808085.1 Suaeda aralocaspica
ACTAGCTCTCCCATGGTTGCATCTTGTTTCAAACCTTCGAAGTTTTGCTCATTGATATTCGTATCACAAAGTCTCAAAAACTTGCCTTAGATGTTGCAGATGAGCTCCATTATTTTTGCTATAAACCAATATATCATCTAAGTATACAACAACAAACTTAACAAAAAAATATGGCTTCAAAACATCGTTCTTAAGTCTCATAAACGTGCTAGGGGCGTTGGTGAGTCCAAAAGGCATGACTAACCACTCATAGAGACCTAATTTAGTTTTGAAAGTTGTTTTCCATTCATCCCCTTCCCTCATACGAATCTGATGGTACCCACTTCTCAAATCAATCTTCGAAAGCACCTAGGAGCCATATAACTCGTCCAAAAGATCATCCAGCCTATGAATTGGGAACCTGTTCTTGATTGTGATGTTGTTTACACCTCTAGAATCAATGCACATACACCAAGATCCGTCTTTTTTTGGAACAATCAGTGTTGGTACAGCACAAGGACTCATGCTCTCCCTCACGTATCCCCTGTGCATCAATTCTTCAATCTTCCCTTGTATTTCCTTAGTCTCCTCAGGATTGCATCTATATGCCAGTTTATTAGGAATCTGAGCACCTGGTATTAAGTCAATCTGGTGTTCAATGCCCCTATTGGGAGGTAAACCTAGTGGCAAGTCATCTGGAAATACATCTTCAAATTCCTTCAATAGTGGTTGAAGAATTTTAGGGATTGCAGATGTTTCAACTCTCACATCTTTGGCCATCAACAGAAATACTTACTGGCAATCAGTCAATTCCCTCTCCAATTCCTTAGGATTAGTCAAAAACACTCCCTTTTTATTCTCCACATTCAATTGCTTCTTGTTTTGCGCCACTTTTAGAGGTTTCAAAGCAATTGGCTTGTCAGTTTCCTGTTTCCTGATGATGAAGACATTGGTTCTTCCATCATACTTCACACATCGATCGTATTGCCAAGGTCTACCAAGCAATATATGACAAGCATCCATTGGACAGACATCACACATCACAGAATCCTCAAATTTACCAATCTTGAAATTTATCAGGGCCTGCTTAGTCACTTTGACATCACTAGTGTTGCTTAGACAATGTAACTTGTAAGGTTGAGGATGATTGTACGTGGGGTGATTCAATTTTTGAATCAACAGGGTAGAGACCACATCAGTACAGCTGCCACTGTCAATTATCACATCACACAGCCTGCCCTGTACATTACACCTGGTCACGAAAACTTTGTCCCTCTGGTTCTCTTCAATTAGCGCAGGTTTAGACTGAAGAACCCTCCTGACGACCAATGCTTGACCCTGTGTTTCTGCCTCCACTTCTTCCATATCATTGCTGCTTTGTTCTTCTTGGTAATCAATATCTTCGTCCTCCCCTTCTTCAAGAAGAACATCTAAGTAGGCAGCTTCGATTTCCTTTGCTTCCCTGTTACCAAGGGGGCCAAGGGACGAGTAATGCAAATGATCAAGTCCAAGAATCCAATGCTAGGGAGTTAATTATGTCCAAAGTTTATTTCAATATTACTCCTATGGATTTTGGCGTGCATGGTCCACATAGTTCCTCTAATGGTTGCACTTTGCTAAGTGTGACTAATTATGTTGCTAATGGGGCCAATTGACGTGTTTCAAAAGCACTTAAAAGGGGACGGTTACAAGAGTTTAATTCCAATCACTTTTGGGATTTAAGTCTTAGCTGTTTTGGGGGTTAATTCGTGGCTGTTTTGAAGCATGTTTTAAGGAGGTTTCAAGCTGGTAGTTAATCTCATTTAAGGAGTGTTATTAGGAGTTTTTACTGAGTTATTTTAGGGAATAAAGAAGCTTCAATTGAGAGTTAATTCTGGACGGTTACAAGGCGGGAATCAAGGGCTGTTTGAATTGCACAATTGAACAGTTTTGAAGGCTAATTGCTGGACGTTTTTGAAGTTAAATTCTCCTTATTTTAAGCTCATTTGTTTAAGTTAAGTTAATGGTTGTAATGGGGATTAATTTGGACGGTTATGAGCCAATTAATCTACCCTTTATTTTAGTTTTACTATTTCTGGTTTATTGTTTATTTTAGCTAAGCATAGATGCAATTAAGCATGTACTAAGCTATAAATAGCATGCCTTTTTATCAATGCTAACACATCAGATTATTGCAAAAACTTCTAAGTTTGTTTTGATAATTTTGACTTGTGTAAGTTGGAGTTGTTTTCTTTCCCAAATTTGCGAGTTTCCATATTTGAAGAGTTTAAGTCTTAGTGAGAGTTCCTAAAACTAAGACGTGTAGTTTTCGAATAGGTGAGAGTTCCCTAGTCACTACTACGCCAAACAAGTGAGTGAGTGTTCCTCCTTGTTATATCCTCAAGTTAAGGGTGAGAGTTCCCCTAAACTTTCTTGATTACTCCACATTGATACTTCTAAATTAATCTAGACACATCCCACACATTTCCTATTCTATTGTGAACAAGTTTCTCAATTTGTTTACACATCATTTGGCGCGTCAGGTAGGGGGAGAGTTTTCTCAAATTGTTCCAAAGGTGTCGAATACCTACATACCATGGGAGAGAATCAAGACTTGAGGGTAGCTTTGGAAGCTCTCAATCGTTCCATTGCTAGTCAAGAGAGGTTGTCCGAAACCAATGCCAATCTACAAGGGAATCTTGCTGCCTTGATGGCAAGGCTCATGAACGAGCAAGATAGGAGAGATCAAGGCGAAGACCCTCCAACTAGGAGGGAAGATAGGAGTCTCAAAGTGGACGTTCCTGCCTTTGATGGGACGATTGATCCAGAAAAGTACTTGGAATGGGAGAAATCTCTGGAGTGGTACTTTGAGTACAAAGACATTCAAGAGGAGGAAAAAAAATACAAGATAGACAAGGTGAAACTGAAAGGCTATGGTGACAATTGGTTGCAAGGAGAGTAGAGGGGGCGTACCCTTAGGGGCAAAGCTTCCCTTTCAACGTGGAGCAAGTTGAAGAAAAGAATGAGGGATCGTTTTATTCCTCACAATTACAAGCAAAGCCAATATGTGAAGTGGAGCACTTTGCAACAAAATGGCGATTCCGTAGAAGACTACATCAAGGAGTTTGATAGGCTTCCTATTGTATGCGAAGTCACGGAAAATGAAGAGCTCAAATTGGGACGTTTTGTGGCTGGTTCGGACCAAGAATTGCAAGAGAAACTTGAAGGTGATACGAATGCCAACAAACAAAACTTTGACGGTTTGATAGAAGGTGCAAAGCAAGATGCAACCATGGGAGAACTAGTGGCTTATGGAGACACGAGACTCTTGGGGTTGTCTAAGGCAAGTTTTTACGTGTGCATGGTGGCATGCACAAGCTTACTCACGTAAAAATCAAGCAAGGATAGCTAGTAGTTTAGAAATGTTGAGCTATATGGGTTTTCTTCCCAATTCACTTGATAGGGTTTTCCCATATGGTGTTTTGTGGTTTTCTTAGTAAGTCTATGGATCATGGTTGATGGAATCAAGCATGGAGAACACGAAAATGGAGGTTTCTTGAAAAAAAGATCGAAGCTCGAAAGGTTTCTTGAAGTTCTTGAAAATGGAAGTCCATCAAAAATCAAGGAAAACAAGCATGCTATATGGCGGGTTTTATTACAGAATTTTTGGGGAGTTTTGGGCAACGTTGTTTTTCCGAGTTTTCCATGTTGTTTGACTTGGTCGACTTTAGTTAGTTCGTTGTTAATATTGTCCTTAGATTTGTTTCCTAAAATAGTTAGGATTTAGGACAAAAATTCGGACTACAAGCCTTGGTGCGCAAGCTTGTTTGCCGGATTCGAGTAGGTTTTTGTTTTCCTAATTTTAGTTTGCTTGTTCCTTAATCCTAGGGTAGTTAGGAGTTGTTTTTGGATATTCACCTGCTGGACAACACATTTAGCTATAAATATCATGTAAAACACCTCAAAAAAGACAGATTTGATTGATTAGAAACACATTGTTTTTTCGTTTCATTGTTTTGCGTCAAAAACAAATTTGCGAGGATTTCTTTGTGAGAAATTCGACGAGTGAGTGGTGCTATTGAGCTTTATCTCACGTGAGGATAGTTTTTAGGATTTGAGGGTGCTTTGCTTTAATCAAATTCTAAGAATTATTCGACCTAGAACTTCGAATTTGTGGTGCGTCGCTTTATCAAATTTGTGTTCTAGTTTATCTTGTGTGAGTTGCTTTTGTTTATAACAAAATTCACATCAANATATGGTAAAACCCTATCAAATGAAGTGGGAAGAAAACCCATATAGCTCAACACTCCTAACTACTAATTATACTTGCTTTGATTTTTACGTGAGAAAGCTTGTACATGTTACCATGCACACGTAAAAATTCACCCTAGGCAACCCTAGGAGCCTTGTGTCTCCATAAGCCACTAACTCTCCCATGGTTGCATCTT
This sequence comes from Suaeda aralocaspica, assembly GCA_016808085.1. NCBI lineage: Eukaryota > Viridiplantae > Streptophyta > Magnoliopsida > Caryophyllales > Amaranthaceae > Suaeda > Suaeda aralocaspica. The sequence goes on from PYUH01000190.1 coordinate 4,407, forward strand.
GTTTTCCCACTTCTATCAAACCATCGAAGTTTTGTTCATTGATATTCGTATCAGTTTGATAATGGCTTCTAAAGATGATACAAGTATGGGGGAAATAAATGGCTTATGGAGATTCTAGGCTTTTGGGATCTTCGAAGACATCATCACGGGTGTGTGTGGTGACACACGCAAATACTTGATCATTGAAGTAAAGGAAAGAATGGTGGAATTAGGGGAATAAGATGGTTTTGCCTATGAGTTTTTCCCACTTCACTTGATAGGGTTTTCTCATTTTTATGCATTGAGTCTTTTAAATTCTTGAAGTGTCTAAATCATCATTTACAGCCTTATACACATGGAAAATGACTTCTTGAAGGTTTCTTGATTAAAAGATCAAATCTTGAAAGGTTTTTTGAAGGTTTCTTGATGATGATGAAGTAGATTCACACTCGTCTTCTTCTTCTGACTCCCCTAAAAGACGTTCCAAAAGAAAGCACAAGTTTGATGATCGGGGCATTAAACTTGATTACTTCACAGGCCAAGGTTCCCCAGATGACTATCTTGAATGGGAACCACAAGTGGAAAAGATTGCTGAATATAAAGGATTTGATGATAGAAAGACCTTTAAGATTGCTTATAACATATTGACAAAAACTACAGGATTGTGGTATGAGGGCATCAAGTCCAAAAGAAAACGGCAAAACAAAGCCAAAATAGTTTCCTGGTCTCACCTCAAAAAGAAGTTGTGTGACAAATATGTGCCTTTTGATTTTGATCAGCAAAATTATGTCAAGTTGACTTCTTTATATCAGGGCACTATGAGTGTGAGTGATTATATTGCAAAGTTTGTAAGGTTATCTTTGCTTTGTGATTTAGAGGAAAGGGAACACATGAAGATGGCGAGATTTTTGAAGGGATATAGAAATATTGATAAGGAACTTGATCTAGCTCAATATCATACCTTTGATGATCTCTGCAAGTTTGCTTTAAAAGTGGAAAAGCGTATAAAGGGAGACACCACACGAAATTTCGTGCCTACCACTGGTAAAGCACCCTACACTCCTTTGAATACTAATACCAAAGCAAATCAACCACCACAAATACCACAAACATCTGCAACACCGAGCTCTTCAGGGGATAAACCCAAAAAGGTGGTTTCTAAAGCAGAATATGAAGATCGCAGGAGATGTTTTAAATGTCAAGGCTTAGGTAACATTGCTTCTGGTTGTACATCAAAATGCACATTAACAATGGAACAGGCCAGATTATGGGCTACTAAGGACGAAATTTATCACATTGTGGTCGAAGATGATGAGGACATCATTCAAAACCACGGAGGGGAGGATTCTGATGATGACACCCTAGAAACTGTGAATCAACCTCCATTGATACAGGGTGGCGAAGCCTTTATCGTCAGGAGAACATTACATACAGCTGTGGAACCACATGCAACCCAGAGGGAGATTCTATTTCACAGTGTCTGTAAAATTGGTCCCTACCTTTGCAATTTGATCATTGACAGTGGATCCTGCACCAATGTGGCTTCAAAAGAACTAGTAAAAAGGTTGAAATTGACACAGAGAGATCATACCAACCCCTATAAATTAAATTGGCTTGATGATACAAAAGGGATTGAAGTAAGGAACAAGCACTAATCAATTTCACCATTTGTTTATACAATGACGAATTGTGGTGTGATGTTGTACCCATGACTGCATGCCAATTGCTCCTGAGAAGACCCTGGCAATATAATAGGAAGGTGCAACACAATGGAGTATCGAATGTATATACAGTTCTGAAGGATAGGAAACGAATCAATCTCCTACCACTGTCTCCATCTGCAGGAAAAGACCAGAAAAAAACTAGTTTATTCCTTTCTGCTAAGGAATTTTAGAAAGAAGTGGAGCAAGGGAATCCGGCGTTTATTCTTTTTGTAAAGGAAGCAACATCAAATAAAATATCATTTGATTTGCGCCTCACACCATTACTAGAGGAATTTGCTGACGTATTTCCCGATGATGTGCCTGATAAACTACCCCCAATCAGAGGAATTGAACATGCAATTGACTTCATACTTGGCGCACCAATTCCAAATAAACCTGCATACAGATGTGACCCTGAGGCATCGAAAGAACTACAACGCCAGATTGATGAATTAATGCAGAAAGGGTTAGTTGGAGAATCAATGAGTCATTGTGCAGTTCTGGCCTTACTGGTGCCGAAAAAGGATGGCTCTTGGAGAATGCGTATTGACTCTAGGGCAGTGAATAACATAACCATCAAGTACAGATTTCCTATGCCCAGACTTGAGGATATGTTAGATGAATTGCATGATGCAAGTATATTTTCGAAAATAATAGATCTGAGAAGTGGCTATCATCAGATGAGAATTCGAGAAGGGGATGAATGGAAGACTGCTTTTAAGACTAAACAAGGTCTTTATGAATGGTCGGTGATGCCTTTCGGTCTATGCAATGCACCAAGTTCGTTTATGAGATTGTAAGTGGTCGGTGATGCCTTTTAGTCTAGACTATCTAAGGCAACTATTTGAAAAGTTACATGAGCAGAAACTTTATGGAAAAGTCGAAAAGTGTGACTTCTTGCAGGGAAAGATTGTTTTCCTAGGGTACATTGTAAGTGGCACAGGTATTATGGTAGATCCATCTAAAGTTGAAGTTGTTAAAACTTGGAAAATACTTGCCAATCTTCATGAAGTTAGGAGTTTTCATGGCCTAGCATCATTCTACAGGAGATTCATTCAGAATTTCTCTACTATCACGGCTCCAATTACTGAATTGATGAAAAAGGGAGAATTCAATTGGAACCAACGAGCACAGGAAGCCTTCAATGAGGTGAAAGAGAGACTTTGCAAAGCACCAATTCTGGTGTTGCCTGATTTTCATAAACTATTTGAGGTTGAATGTGATGCAAGTAGTGTAGGTATTGGGGCAGTACTAATTGAGGAAAGGAAGCCTGTTTCATGCTTCAGTGAGAAGCTGAGTGGCGCCAAATTGAATTACTCTAATTATGATCGTGAATTTTATGCCATTGTTCGAGCACTTGATCATTGGTCTCATTATTTGTGCCCAAAGCCATTTATTTTGCATTCAAATCATGAAGCTTTGAAGTATATCAATGGCCAACAGAAGCTCAACCACTGACATGCCAAGTGGGTGGAATTTCTCCAATCTTTCACTTTTTCATCCAGGTACAAAGAAGGCGAGAATAATGTGGTAGCTAATGCATTGTCAAGGAGAGCATAATTACTTGCTATGGTTGACACTAGAGTCCTGGGATTTGAGCACTTGCTGGTTGGGATTCACAAGACTTATGATATGGTGAGTGAATATTTTCATTGGCCTAAAATGTTGAGTGATATTCAATTATTGGTTTCCAGGTGTGCTACATGTCAAAGGGCAAAATCAACTTTTGTCAAAGGGCTCTACACCCCATTACCAGTTCCTGATACACCCTGGGATAGTGTCAGTATGGATTTTATAATTGGTCTACCTAAGACACAGAGGGGACGTGATTCTATAATGGTAGTGGTTGACAGCTTCTCAAAGATGGCGCATTTTGTGGCCATGAATAAAACTGGTGATGCCCAACATGTTGCTGATCTATACTTTAAAGAGATTGTGAAGCTGCATGGAATTCCCAGAAGTGTTGTGAGTGATTGGGATTCGAAATTTTTGAGTCACTTTTGGAAGAGTTTGTGTAAGATGGTTGGTACCAAGCTGATTTTTAGTACTTCTCATTACCCCCAAACAGATGGGCATACTGAAGTTACAAACAAAACATTGGGCACCTTATTACGTGGGCTTGTGAGTAAGACACAAAAGGATTGGTGATACAAGTGTGAATAGCAATACATTTATACTTGGTCTAAAATGATGGAAGATCACGTTCTTGAAAGTTTCTTGATTAAAAGATTCAATCTAGGACGTTTCTTGGAGCTTCTAAAGATAAATTTCAGTTTCGGAGCAGTGTAGTATATTTGACTTTGAAGATTTTTCACTGACAATTGGCTTTGATTTAGAAGGCGTGTGTAGATTCATTGGAAAGCTTATTGAATCTAATTTCGGGGAAAAATATTTCCAAAATTCAGAAAAATACATAAGATAATGTTTTATTCATTTTTCTGCTCGCCTGTCAAACTGGAAATCAGTTTTTAGTAAGATTTCTTTTATCTAGAGTCCAAGTATATTTAGGATTTGTTTTAGGACGTGTTTAGTATTTTGTTTTGTGATTTTTATTTTCATAATTATGTTTTTCTTAAAATTTGTTAGGAAAATTGTTAGAATAAAATCTTGTTAGTTAGAGTTAGTTAGAGTTTGTTAGCAAGATAAGATCAAGATGCAGTGATGATGTGGCAATCTTATCTTGTGAGTCATGTGTGAGTCATTAGGGATGATTTTTAGATTGTTTTGTGCGTGTGTTTTATTATTTTTAGTTAGGATTTTGTTGATGATTATTCCTATAAATAATCTCAACATTAGTTTGTAAATTAATAAAGTTTGAGTTGAATAAAAAGTTTGTTTGTTTACTTGAAAAAAAATCCGAAAATTTAAGAGTTGGTGATTAAGTTCTTTATACTCTTGTGATTTAATTAGTAGCTTTGAGGGTGCTTAGGCTTTAATCAAAGGACTAATTGCTGTCTCTTATACACATCTATTAATTACNACGTAAAGTTAAGAATCTTGGTGACTTGGTCTTTATAGGTTCGAAATTTTAGTTTATACCCTTGTGAGTTTTTGTTTACACGAAAAAGCACATCAAGTTTGGTGCTTTCATGGAGATGGGTCGTTAAACCTCAAGAATTGTTATTGTCTTCAGTTTTTGATTGAAGATTCGTGCAAGTTTTGATGTAAAAAGTGATCGAAAAAGGGCAATAACCAAAATCGGAAAATCGTGTGAGAAAAATCAGTTTCGAGGGTCAGATTGAAGTTGCGATATCTCCTTCGTTACAAAAGGTTTTTGAGCGATTCTTGTTTTTAAACTGGTTATTTTTCTGTCTAATTTCCTCATAAAAAAGTTCAGAACTTTTCCAGATTGTTTGATATCTGATCCAAGTGATTATTTTTGAAGTGGTACAAATCGGAACAGTTTTGAGTAGCAGGCGTAGAAATTCAACTCCGATCAATTGGCTTGGAATATATACATGAAATTTTGGTCCAGTGTTAATAACTTATTAAGTAACATCTCCACAAAAATTCAGCCTTATATGAGTTGTTTACGTGGGGTTTTGGTCTTCGTACTTTCATCCTAAATTCTGCACAGTTTTAGAAGATGGAAAGGGATATAAACCATGAAACTATTAAAGTTTCTTGGGATGATCATCGACGTGGACGTATAAAACAATGCAATACTATAAATAAGTTGAAGGAGGATCTTAAAGAGTTCAAGCTTATACTCCAACGAATTAAATATACCGAAGAGCGTAACAACACACTAACCGACGTTGATAATCAACCATTGTTGATCACAACCAATGAGGAAAGGATTGAATCCATGGAGAATGTGACCAATGATGAACCAAAGATTGATAGTGATATTATTTTTGATGCAATGGAAGAACTTATGGTTGAAGATCAAGTTATCCTAAATCAAGTTGAAGAGATGGTTGATACAAAACCTACAAGTTTTGATCTTTCGATGATTTATGTTGGTGTCCAACCTTTTGAGACTTTAAGCCTAAAACATGATCCTATTCTTTGTTTTCAAGAGATTTTGAAAGATGGATTTTTTATTGACTTCTGTGATACATTGAAGAATCATAAACGAGTCACAAGGATGTCGTTCCTGTTAAACAAATTTTTAGTTGATGATATCGTTTTATGGTTGTTTCTGCTTGCTAGGTGACTTTAGATATGGCATCAAACATAGATCACTCGTTCGTCGAATATGGATGGTTGCGTGGAAGCTAAAACTTGGGGAAAGTTTATTTTGAAGAAGGGGAGGATGATATAAGTGTGAATAGCAATACATTTATACTTGGTCTACAATGATGGAAGATCACGTTCTGGAAAGTTTCTTAATTAAAAGATTCAATCTAGGACGTTTCTTGGAGCTTCTAAAGACAAAATTTCAGTTTCAGAGTAATTGATACAAGTGCGAGTATCAGTGATATTAATTATATTAATGAAATAAGTGATGGCAACTTCGAAGATGGTGATATCAATGGTAATAATATCAATAGTGGCAATGGTGATATCAAGAATGGCAATGGTAAGGATGCAACTATAGGTGAAATAATTGCTTATGGAAATATCAACCATATGTGATCAAGAAGCAGATTCAAGCATTGACGAGAAAGAGTTGATTCTAAGTCGTTCTGAGATTCAAGGGTGGCGTTCATTTTGGCTACATGGCTTTGGATTAGCTCATGGTAATTGTTTCATAACACTCATGCTTGAATAAGGCCACACGCCACTTGGCGTTCACTTGGCGTTCAAAGGTTAATTACTTGGCGTTCAACACTTGGAAAGGAAGGTTTATTAGTTGGCATTCAACATTAACAAAGCATAAGTTGGCGTTCAAACACTTAACGAGTATAAGTTGGCGTTCAACATTAGTAAGTGTAAGTTGGCGTTCAAATTGGCGAGTATCTTGCGATTTTTCCAAGTTCTTGGGCAACGAGTTATCCTGTAATTTCTAGTTTAAAATCTGATGATTATTTTGTTAATTAATTATTTAGATAAGTTCTTAGGATATTTTCTTGATTAGGTAGTTTGTTAGAGTTTTTAGGCAAGATAAGATCAACTTGTAGTGATAAGGTGGCATACTTATCAAATTGTTTGTTTATCTTGTGAGGGCCGAATTTCCTAGGATTTGTGTGTCTTTAGGAGTTGTTTATTTCCTAGATAATTTAGGGAGTTTAACCAAGGTTGTTTAGGAGTCCTAAGGTATTTGTATTATAAATACCCATGTTTTATTCAATAAAATTAAGACTTTGATTATTGTTCATACTTGTTATGCCTTATTTTGTGTGAGAGTTTCACCCAAAATTACAAAAAAGATTTCGAGTGTTTTGAGAGTTAGAAGCTTCAAAACCATAGTTTTAGTATTTGTGATTGAGTGTTCTCACAAAGATTAAAACAACCGTAGAACTAGATTGTTGAGTGTTCCAATCTAACCTAAGTTTGTGAGTTTCGTTGATTGTGAGTGTTCCAATATACGAAGTTCTTTAAAATCAATCTATCTTAAGTTTAAGCCCTTAGTTTGAACATAAGATATAGATCAAGTGGTATCAGAGCACAATGGCGGATCAAGAAAAACAAAGCAAAGTTTATAGTGATGAGTTCATTACGCATCTAGCGAAATAAACAAGTTGCAAGAATTGTTCTTGGGTTTGACAACGAAAGTTATTCGCCTCAAAGCTAAACCTTCAAATAGTGATGATGATCGTGGTTTGAAGTTTGAAGTAAATGAATTTGATGGCCAAGGTGATGTAGAAGCATACCTTGACTAGGAACTAGCATTCGAAAGGTATTTTGATTATAAGGGCCCGAGTGAAGATAAGAAGTATAAGATTGCTATTGCTAAACTATCTAAATAAGCTTCCATGTGGTTCAATGGCCTCACAAGGAGTAGGCAGCGTGAGGATAAGAGCAAGGTCGAGACTTGGGAAAAGCTTAAGAAGCTTTTGAGAAGGCGTTTTGTTCCTACTAATTATCAACAAGAGCTGTATGTTAGATTGGCAACGTTGAAACAAGGAATCAAGCCTATGGAAGATTACATTGCTGAGTTCGAAAAACTAACCATGCAATGTGACGTTGAAGAGAGGGAGGAGCAAAAAATTGCACGTTTTATTGGTGGTCTTAACGTGGATGTGCGTGACAAAATTGAGTTACAACCTAACTTATCTTTTGATGAAGTTAGCAAAACTGCCATAGTATTGGATAAGCAAAGGAAAAGGAACATAACTAAGCCATCACCTAAGCCTTATCAAGGGTTTAAAGCTACAAGTTCAACGCTTATGAGTGAGTCTAAGAGTGAAGCAAAGAAGTTTGTGACTCCAAGCAGTGATAAGGGAAAGAAGGTTGAGACACTTGATGATGGTACACCGAAGGTAAAATGCTTTAAGTGTAAGGGTTATGGCCATTATAAGAAGGATTGTCCTACTTCTAGAGTGTTGACCATGCGCGAGATGAGGGAGATTGATGAATACACCAATGAACTTCAACAAGCCATGGAAGAGGAAGGTGGCGAGGAAGTGACTTTGAGGAGGAGGAAGTTTATGAGAACAACTTAGCTCTTAGAAGGGTTTCGCACTCCAAATCCGTGGGAGAAGAGCAACGTGAAAACATCTTTCACACTCGTTGCAAGGTACACAATTCTATTTGTAGTTTGATTGTTGATGGAGGTACTTGTACCAACGTAGTCTCATCTAAACTGGTTGATAAACTACAATTGAAAAAGCAAGACATCCGAAACCTTATAAGCTAAAGTGGCTAGATGATGACAATGAAGTGAGTATCCGAAAGCAAGCTCTAGTAAATTTTTCAATCGGAAAATTTGAGGATGAGGTACGTTGTGATGTTGTTCCTATGGATGCATGTGATCTACTACTTGGTAGGCCATGGCAGTATGATAGAAAAACTATCCATGTGATCTACTACTTGGTAGGCCATGGCAGTATTGCTCCCACTTTCGCCTAGTGACCTAAACAAGAAGAAAAAGGAAACGCCCAAAGATGATAAAAAGGTGTTGTTTGTGTCACGAAAGCAATTTGAAGAAGGACATGGGTGCTCGTGATTTTGTATACCTTCTGGTTGCTAAGGAAGTAAAGAGCATTGAAGACATTGATCATCCTATCCTACAAGGATTGTTGCGTGAATTTGAGGATGTGTTTTCAGAAGATTTGCCACAAGGGTTGCCACCAATTCGTGGTATTGAACACCAAATTGATTTGATTCCTGGTGCTCCCATACCTAACAAGCCACCATACAGGTGCAATCCAGAAGAAACAAAAAAAATTACAAAGGCAAATTGACGAGCTTATGGAAAGAGGGTATGTACGTGAAAGTATGAGTCCTTGTGCAGTTCCTACCCTGCTTGTACCTAAGAAAGATGGGACGTGGAGAATGTGCATTGATAGTAGGGCCGTGAATCACATAACTATTAAGTATAGGTTTCCTATTCTTAGGTTGGATGATTTACTAGATGAAGTGAGCGGTTCTCAACTATTTTTTAAGATTGATTTACGTAGTGAGTATCACCAAATTCGTATGAGGGAAGGGGATGTATGGAAGACGACTTTCAAGACAAAGCATGGGCTATATGAATTGATAGTTATGCCTTTTGGTTTAACTAATGCCCCTAGCACATTCATGAGGCTTATGAATGAGGTATTGCGTCCTTTCACTGGTAAATTTGTTGTGGTCTATCTTGATGATATATTAGTGTATAGCAAGAATGAAAAGGAGCATATGGATCATCTTCGACATGTCTTTGAAGTTCTAAGGAAACAAAAACTCTATTGGAAACTAGAAAAGTGTGATTTCATGCAAAGTGAGATAAGTTTTCTAAGGTACATTGTTTCTCATGAGGGTATCAAAGTGGATCCAAAGAAAGTTGAAGCTATTGCATCATGGCCTATTCCTACGACAGTTACTCAAGTGAGATTTTTCATGGCCTAGCTTCGTTTTATAGGAGGTTTATTCGTAATTTTAGCAATATTATGAGCCCTATAACTGAATGCATGAAAAAAGGAAGGTTTGAGTGGACCAAACAAGCTCAACTGGCGTTTGATTTAGTAAAGGAGAAGATGTGCAATACTCCGATTCTAGCACTTCCTGATTTCACTAAACCTTTTGAAGTTGAGTGTGATGCAAGTGGTACAGGGATTGGTGCGGTTCTTATTCTAGGAGGGAGGCCAATTTCCTACTTTAGTGAAAGGTTAGGGGGAGGAAAATTGAATTACTCTACTTATGATAAGGAGTTCTATGCCATGATTAGAGCATTTGATCATTGGAGCCATTATCTAAGGCCACAAGCTTTTGTGTTACATTCTGACCATGACTCATTGAGGCATATAAATAGTCAACAAAAGCTTAATGCTAGACATGCAAAGTGGGTAGAGTTTCTTCAATCTTTCAAATTTGTTGCGAAATACAAGGCTGGCAAGGTGATGTGTAAACAAATAGGGAAACTTGTTCAAAATGGATTAAGAATGCGTGTAATATGTTTAGATCAAAGAAAGAATAATATTTTGGAGTAATCAAGAAAGCTTAGGGGAACTCTCACCCTTAACTTGAGGATATAACAAGGAGGAACTCTCACTCACTTGTTTGGGCGTTGTAGTATTTAGGGAACTCTCAACCTAGACGACAACTACAAGTTTAGTTTTAGGAACTCTCACTAAAACTACACTCCTTCAAATTTGAGACACTCTCGAATTTGGGCAAATATCTTTAACTTACACAAGTCAAAATTAACAAACAAACTTAGAAGTTTAGGCAAAATTCTGATGTGTCTTTCATTCAACAATAGCACGCTATTTATAGCCTTAGTACATCATCTAATTGCAACTTTACTTAGCTAAAATAAACAACAATTCAGAAATAGTAAAACTGAAATAAAGGGCAGATTAATTGGCTCATAACCGTCCAAATTAATCCCCATTACAACTAATTATTTATCTAACTAAGGAAACTTTAAACAAGGAAAGAATAACTCAAAAACGTTCAGAAATTAACTCCCAAAACGTTGCACAAAGCTATCGAGATTCTTCCTTCAAAACTGCTCAAATTTGTCATTCAATTAGTTCCTTGATTTAAGCTTTGTAACAGCCACGAATTGACCCCTCATTCAAGCCTCTTTATTCAGTAAATAAACCTGATTTAAACAGCTCGTAACACCCTTTAAAAGAGTTTAAAAACCTGCTTAAAATTCACCATTCAATCAGCCCTTGATTTACGCTTGTAACTGCTCAGAATTAACTCCCACTTTAAGCTACTTTATTCAACCAATAAACCAGAAGAAAACACCTAAAAATACTCCTTTAAATGAGAAAAACGTCCAGCTTTACTCCCCCTTGAAACACGCCCCAAATCAGCTCAGATTTTACTTCCAACGGTTTGGAATTAAAATCCATATAACTGTCCATTTTCATGTGAATAAGGTAGAAATAATTCATGCTAATTAGTTCCATCTTCAGTGTAATTGGTTACACTTAGCAAGGTGCACCCATGTGAGGAACCACACGGACCATGTATGCCAAACTCCATAGGAGTAACATCGAAATAGGACTTGGACAAAACCAATTCCTTGACATTAGATTGGACTGAATTATCCGTACCTTGGCCATCTTGGTCATCCTCCCCTTCTTCAAAAGGAATTGCCCTCAATTCTTCATCATCAAAGTATGGTGCAAGATCTAGCACATTGAACGTGCTTGAAACTCCATACTTGCCTCCCAAATCAACCTTGTAGGCATTGTCATTGATCTTTTCCACCACCTCAAATGGACCCTCGGCCCTTGGCATGAGTTTGTTCTTCCTTTGATTGGGAAACCTCTCCTTCCTCATGTAGATCCACACCAAGTCACCAACTTCAAAGCTTCTCACGTTCTTGACCCTTTTGTTGGCTTGCTTCTTGTAGACTTCATTAGCTTTCTCAATGTTCTTTCTCACCTCTTTATGGATTTTGATCATGAACTCGGCTTGCTCCTTGGCACTTCCATGCACGAACTTGTCTTGTGGTAGAGCAATGAAATCAATTGGAACATAGGGATTAGAACCATAGACTACTTCAAAAGGAGAGTACTTTGTAGTAGTACTAGGAGTCCTATTATAAGCAAACTCGGCATGAGCTAGCTTGATATCCCAATCTTTGGTGCTCTTACTAACCAAGGTCCTAAGCAAAGAAACTAGCACCCTATTCACCACCTCTGTTTGACCATCGGTTTGTGGGTGATGTGAAGTAGAAAATAGCAACTTGGTTCCCATCAAGCGCCACAAAGACTTCCAAAAATGACTTAGAAACTTTGTGTCTCGATCAGAAACAATGGTGCGTGGTGGGACGCCAGGAATCGCACTATTGATGTGAATTTGTTATAGACAAACGCCATCCACACAAGAAACTAGACTTCAAATTTGATAAAGCAACGCACCACAAATCTGAACTTCTAAGACGAATAATTGGTAGAATTTGATTAAGCAAAGCACCCTCAAATCCTAAGAACTATCCTCACGTGAGATAAAGCAAAGCACCACTCACTCAATGTAATTTCTCACAAGAAACTCCTCAAAAAATTGTTTACTTCGTGAACAAAAGAAAACCGAAACACTTTGTGTTTAATCTCTCAATCTGAATTTTATTGAGGTTTTTACATCCTATTTATAGGCTAAACATATCACACAAATTTCAGAAATCTAAACATATCCTAA
>PYUH01000190.1:31992-44254 GCA_016808085.1 Suaeda aralocaspica
GTCGAATTACAACCTTATTGGACCTTTGATGAAGTTTGTAGAGTGGCAGCAAGGGTTGAGAAACAAGTTGCACGCAAAACAAAGACATACTTCAAAACCTATGATTCTAAAGAAAAGCGTGATACTTTTCCTCAAAAACCAAACTTTGATAAGGTTACTAAACCCCCTTTCATCAAGGATAAGAGTTCATCTTCAAAGCCCCAAAGTAGTGATTCACGCATTGTGTGTTTCAAGTGTAAAGGGCAAGGTCACACTCAAAGAGATTGTCCTCATGCTAACTGATTTGATAACCCAAATTCCTACTTATACTAAATTTTTGAAAGATATTTTAAGCAGGAAACTTTTTCTATTTCGAGTGTTTGTTGTGCTTTAATTAATTATTTGTGTGCAAATTCGCTGGTCAATTTGTGGTGAACCGATGTCCTACGTTTAGTTATTAATTAATTTCCTTAATCAATTTAGTTCTAATTCTAGTTAATTTCTTAGTCATAATCGTCACTCAAAGGCCCTTTACACGGTTTAGACTTTTTAGAACTAATAGGTTTAATTGCTTCCCTGTGGATTCGATCCCTACTTCCCTAGCTATATTAGTTAGAGTGGTTAGGTTTATTTTTGATAGGTGTGCGATAGCCTCATCAACCACCATGTGTTTCCATCTTGTGATTTCACTAGTTTTATTTACTACCACTTAACTAATGGCTCACTCCACCAGTGACAAAGTATATTGATGGTTAATAGTTAATAGCTCCACCATCACATGTTTTTCTTCATTATCATTGTCACCCATACCTGTGATTTATCTTTGTCAAACCCAATAGGATTTATTAGTAGGTTGATTGGCTCATCCACTATTGGTGTATTATCACAGTTATTCAAATTCACATCAGGAGCCGAAACCTTTTATCATCGACAAACCTAGAGTTCTACATCATATTCATGAGTTTGACTTAATGTTATCAATGGAAGATGTTATAGTGACTAAAGAAATTGAAGTTCATGCCAATAAAATTTTGCAAGACGTTGAATTATGTAACGATTTAGGGCATAATGACGAGATTGTAGCGAATAAGCCATCACAACAATCAAAACCAATGGGTTTTTCAGAAATTTGTGATATGCTAGATCGTGAAACAAAAATAATTACAGATGATGAAGAATGCAACACAGAAATCGACGTAGATAATCAATCAATGTTGATCACAATCAATGAGGAAAGAATTGAATCTTTGGAGAATGTGACTAATGAGGAATCAAAGATTGATAGTGATATAATTTTTGATGCAATGAAAGAACTTATGGTTGAAGATCAAGTTATCCTAAATCAAGTTGAAGAGATGGTTGAAACAAAACCTACAAGCTTGGACCTTTCGATGATTTATGTTGGTGTCCAACCTTTTGAGTCTGCAAGCCTAAAACATGATCCTATTATTGGTTTTCAAGGGATTTTGAAAGATGGATTTCCTATTGATTTGAAGAATCATAAACGAGTCTCAAGGATTTCGTTGCAGTTAAACAAATTTTCAGTTGATGATATCGTGTAATGGTTGTTTCTAATTATGTGCTTGCTAGGTGACATTAGATTTGGCATCAAACATGGATCACTCATTCGTCGAATATGGATGGTTGCGTGGAAGCTAAACCTTGGGGCAAGTTTCTTTTGAAGAAGGGGAGGATGATACAAGTGTGAATAGCAATACATTTATACTTGGTCTACAATGATGGAGGATCACGTTCTTGAAAGTTTCTTGGTTAAAAGATTCAATCTAGGACGTTTCTTGGAGCTTCTAAAGATAAAATTTCAGTTTCGGAGCAGTGCAGTATATCTGACTTTGAAGATTTTTCGTTGACAATTGGCTTTGCGTTAGAAGGTGTGTGAATATGAGTTGGAAAGCTTATTAAATCTTCTTTTAGGGAAAAATATTTTCAAAATTCAGAAAAATACGCAAGATAATGTTTTATTCATTTTTCTACTCGCCTGTCAAACCGGAAATCCGTTTTTAGTTAGATTTCTTTTATCTGGAGTCCAAGTATATTTAGGATTTGTGTTAGGACGTGCTTAGTATTTTGTTTTGTGATTTTTATTTTCATAATTTTTTTTTTTAAATTTGTTAGGCAAGTTGTTAGAATAAAATCTTGTTAGTTAGAGTTTGTTAGCAAGATAAGATCAAGATTCAGTGATGATGTGGCAATCTTATCTTGTGAGTCATATGTGAGTCATTAGGGACGATTTTTAGATTGTTTTGTGCGTGTGTTTTATTGGTTTTAGTTAGGATTTTGTTGATGATTATACCTATAAATAGTCTCAACATTAGTTTGTAATTTAATTAAGTTTGAGTTGATTAAAAAAAGTTTGTTTGTTTACTTGAAAACAAAATCCAAAAATTATAGAGTTGGTGATTAATTTCTTTATACTCTTGTGTAAATTAATTAGTAGCTTTGAGGGTGCTTAGGCTTTAATTAAAGGACTAATTGATCAACCAAAATTTGAGAATCTTGGTGAATTGGTCTTCATAGGTTCGAAAATTTAGTCTATTCTCTTGTGAGTTTTTGTTTACACGAAAGTTCACATCATAGGTGATGGCTTAGTTACGCTCCTCTTCCTTTACTTATCTAATATTATTGTTGTCTTACTAACTTCATCAAAGGATAAGTTAGGTTGTAACTCAATCTTGTGACACACATCCATGTTGAGACCTCCAATAAAACGTGCAATCCTTTGCTCCTCCCTCTCTTCAACTTCACATTGTATTGTTAATTTTTCGAACTAAGCAATGTAATCTTCCATAGGCTTGATTCCTTGTTTCAATGTTGCTAATCTAACATACAACTCTTGTTGATAATTGGTGGGAACAAAACGCCTCTGCAAAAGCTTCCTAAGCTTTTCCCATGTTTTGATCTTGCTCTTGCTGTCACGTTGCCTACTCTTTTTTATGCCATTGAACCACATGGAAGCGTATTTAGATAGTTTAGCAATAGCAATGTTGTACTTCTTATCTTCACTCGTGCCCTTGTAATCAAAATACCTTTCCAATGCTAGTTCCCATTCAAGGTATGCTTCTACATCACCTTAGCCATCAAATTCATTCACTTTAAACCACGATCATCATCAATATTTGAAGGCTTAGCTTTGAGGCGAATAACTTCCGTCGTCAATTCCAAGAACAATTCTTGCAACTTGTTTGTTTGTTCTGCTAGATGTGTAATGAACTCATCACTATAAGTTTTGCTTTGCTTTTCTTGATCGGCCATTTTGCTCTGATACCACTTGATCTATATCTTGTGTTCAAACTAAGGGCTTAAACTTAAGATAAATTGATTTTAAAGAACTTCGTAAATTGGAACACTCACAATCAACGAAACTCACGAACTTAGGTTAGATTGGAACACTCAACAATCTAATTCTAAGGTTGTTTTAATCTTTGTGAGAACACTCAATCACAAATCCTAAAACTATGGTGAATATTTTGAAGCTTTTAACTCTCAAAACACTCAAATTCCTTTTGTAATTTTGTATGAAACTCTCACACAAAAATAACGAATAACAAATATGAACAATAATCTAAGTCTAAATTTTATTGAATAAAACATGGGTATTTATAGTACAAATACCTTAGAACTCCTAAACAATCTTGGATAAACTTCCTTACTTATTTAGGAAATAAAACAACTCCTCAAAAACTCAAAAACACGCACAAATCATTAAGAGATTCGGCCTACATAAAATAAGCACTGAACAAGATAAGTATGCCACCTCATCCTTGCATGTTGATCTTATCTTTGCCTAACAAACTAACTAATCAAGAAAATATCGTAACAACTTATCTAGATAACTAATTAACAAGATAATCATCAGTTTTTAGGCTAAAAATCACAAAATAACTTGCTGCCCAACAACTTGGAAAATTCGCCAAAAACACGCCACAACTTGCTTCGACATTTTTGCGCAATTTTCATGAAACTTCAAGAAATGTTTCAACATCCAATCTTTTATTCAAGAAACCTTCAAGAATCTGTTCTCCATGCATTTTAGCATAATTATGATGATCAAGACTCCACAAGAAATAAAAGAGTCAATGCCAAAAATGGAAAAACCCTAGCAAATGCAATGTGAAAAAACTCATAGGCAAAAACCATCTTGTTCTCCATAATCAACCTTCCTTTCCAAGTGGCGTGTGGCTTTATTAAAGCATGAGTGTTATGCAACAATGACCATGAGCTAATCCAAAGCCATGTAACCCAAATGGACGAACCCCTTGAATCTCAGGACGACTTAGAATCAACTCTTTCTCATCAATGCTTGAATCTATTTCCTGATCAGTCTCCATATGTGCCTGATGAACAACTTCGAAGTTTGACGACAAACTCCTTTGAAGAAGGGGAGAATGATGTATCGTTGGATGACAATAGTGACACTAATAATTTAATTGGTGTCAATTATATGAATAACTTCGAAGGTGATGGTATCAAGGATGCAACCATAGGTGAATTAGTGGCATATGGGAATATTTATGTGAATTTTGTTATAAACAAACGCAACTCACACAAGATAAACTGGAACACAAATTGATAAAGCGACGCACCACAAATTCGAAGTTCTAGGTCGAATAATTCTTAGAATTTGATTAAAGCAAAGCACCCTCAAATCCTAAAAACTATCCTCACGTGAGACAAAGCTCAATAGCACCACTCACTCGTCGAATTTCTCACAAAGAAATCCTCGCAAAATTGTTTTTGAGGCAAAACAATGTAACGAAAAACAATGTGTTTTTTTTTAATCAATCAAAATATGTATTTCTTGAGGTGTTTTACATGATATTTATAGCTAAACGTGTTGTCCAGCATGTTAATATCCTAAAAAACTCCTAACTACCCTAGGATTAAGGAACAAGCAAACTAAAATTAGGAAAACAAAAACCTACGCAAATCCGGCAAACAAACTTGCGCACCAAGGCTTGTAGTCCGAATTTTTGTCCTAAATCCTAACTATTTTGGGAAACAAATCTAAGGACAATATTAACAACAAACTAACTAAGGTTTACCAAGTCAAACAACATGGAAAACACGGAAAAACAACGTTGCCCAAAACTCCCCAAAAATCCCGTAATAAAACCCGCCATAGAGCATGCTTGTTTTCCTTGATTTTTTTGATAGACTTTCATTTTCAAGAACTTCAAGAAACCTTTCGAGCTTCGATCTTTTTTTTAAGAAACCTCCATTTTCGTGTTCCCCATGCTTGATTCCATCAACCATGATCCATAGACTTACTAAGAAAATCACAAAACACCATATGGGAAAACCCTATCAAGTGAAGTGGGAAGAAAACCCATATAGCTCAACATTTCTAAACTACTAGCTATCCTTGCTTGATTTTTACGTGAGTAAGCTTGTGCATGCCACCATGCATACGTAGAAACTTGCCTTAGACAACCCAAAGAGTCTCGTGTCTCCATAAGGCACTAGTTCTCTCATGGTTGCATCTTGCTTTGCACCTTCTTTGTCATACCTCATCCATAAGCCTCATGAACGTGCTAGGGGCATTAGTTAAACCAAAAGGCATAATGATATGAATTTAAATATCTGTGATGATGTACCAATAGTGGATGAGCAAATCAACCTACTAAAAAATTCTATTGGGTTTGACAAAGATAAATCACAGGTATGAGTGACAATGATAATGATGAACAGTGACACTGTAGAGACATGTGATGGTGGTGGCTTCCTAGCCAACACTATTAACTATTAACCATCACTATGCATGTCAGTAGTGGAGTGAGCCATTAGTTAAGTTAAGTGATAGTAACTCTAATTAATGCACTCACAGGATGGAAATACATGGTGGTTACAGGGAACAAGTTGGTTTGGTCCATGAGTTTTTCCCATTTCACTTGATAGGGTTTTCTTATTTTGGACATTATTATTATTAGTTCTTGTGGAGTCTTGATCATCATAAATGTGCTAAAATATTCTTTTCAACTAGGGGAGAATGATGTGAATTTGAATATCTGTGATGAAGTACCAATAGTGGATGAGCCAATCAACCTACTAATAAATTCTATTGGGTTTGTCAAAGATAAATCACAGGTATGGGTGACAATGATAATGATGAACACTGACATTGTGGAGACATGTGATGGTGGTGGCTTCCTAGTCAAAACTATTAACTATTAACCATCAATATGCTTGTCACTGGTGGAGTGAGCCATTAGTTAAGTTAAATGATAGTAACTCTAATGCACTCACAGGATGGAAACACATGGTGGTTATAGGGAACAAGTTGGTTTGGTCCATGAGTTTTTCCCATTTCACTTGATAGGGTTTTCTTATTTTGGACATTATTATTATTAGTTCTTGTGGAGTCTTGATCATCATAAATGTGCTAAAAGACATGAAGAATGGTTTCTTGAAGGTTTCTTGATTAAAAGATTGGATCTTGAAGCATTTCTTGAAATTCTTGAAAATTGCGCAAAATAGACGAACAACAAGGGGCGTGTATTTTGACGAATTTTGGCAATCTTGGACAACAAGTATTTTTCGTGATTTTTAGGTTAATTTCTGATGATTATCTTGTTTATTTATTATTTAGTTAGGTTGTTAGGATATTTTCTTGATTAGAATAATTTGTTAGAGTTTGTTAAGCAAGATAAGATCAAGATGCAGTGATGAGGTGGCATACTTATCTTGTTGTGTGTGTGTGTGTGTGTGTGTGTGAGATACAAATGCAAGTATCAGTGATAGTGGTGATATTAATGAAATAAGTTATGGAAAATTTGATAACAACTTTGAAGGTTGTGATATCAATGGTGATATCAAGAGTGGCAGTGGTAAGGATGCAACCATAGGTGAAATAATTGCTTATGGAAATATCAACCATATGGGTGCATTAAGGGTAGGGATTTGCGTGTGCATGGTCACATGTCAATAATATGGCACGCAAATCAAGGCCAGAATTGGTGGATTATGGGGAACAAGATGGTTTTTGCCTATGAGTTTTTTTTTCCCACAGGGTTTTTCTCATTTTTGGCTTTGAGTCTTTTAATTCTTGGTGAGTCTTGATCATCATAATTATGCTAAAAAACATAGAGGACAGATTCTTGAAGGTTTCTTGATTAAAAGATTGGATCTTGACGCATCTCTTGAAGTTCTTGAAAGAATCTTGAAAATTGCGCACAAATGGAACGATTTCTTGAAGCGTGTTTTTGGGCGTTTTTCCAAGTTCTTGGGCAGCAAGTATTCTTGTAATTTTTAGCTTAAAATCTGATGATTATCTTGTTAATTAGTTATTTAGATAAGTTATTAGGATATTTTATTGATTTTTTAGTTAGTTAGAGTTTGTTAGACAAGATAAGATCAAGTGCAAGTTGCATGATGAGTTGGCATACTTATCTTGTTGTGTGTGTGTCTTAGGGGTGATTTTTAGTCTATTTCTATTAGGATTTTGTTGTTAATTATACCTATAAATAATCTCAACATTAGGATGTAATTAATTAAGTTGGAGTTGAATAAAAACAAGTTGTTTGTTTACTTGAAAACAAAAATCTGAAATTTAAGAGTTGGTGATTAAATTCTTTATACTCTTGTGATTGAATTAGTAGCTTTGAGGGTGCTTAGGCTTTAATCAAAGGACTAATTGATCAACCTAAAATTTAGAATCTTGGTGACTTGGTCTTTTTAGATTCAAAATTTTAGTTTATTCCCTTGTGAGTTTTTGTTTACACGAAAATTCACATCATATTTGGTGCTTTCATTGAGAGGTCTTTTATTCTCATGTGCTCATCAATTAATTAAAGCAATTACTATGGCCAGTGGTGGTGATGAAGTTCCTGCAACTTTTGAAAAGGGATTGTCCTTAGAACAAGCCAAAGAAATCCGAAGGGACAATGAAATTAGGGAACTACGAACCATGTTAGAAGAAGTGATGAATCTTGTATCAAGCAGTTCCAAAAACAAGAAAAAGGGTCACGTAATTGGTGAAAGTGACGCAAGTTCAAGTGATTAAAATACCAGTAGGAGTGCACGCATGATCAGGAAGCAGATTCAAGCATTGAAGAGAAAGAGTTGATTCTAAGTCGTCCTGAGATTCAAGGGTGGCGTTCTGAGATTCAAGGATGGCGTTCATTTGGGCTACATGGCTTTGGAATAGCTCATGGTCATTGTTTCATAACACTCATACTTGAATAAGGCCACACGCCACTAGGCGCTCACTTGGCGTTCAAGGCTAGCTGATGTGAATTTTGTTATAAACAAACGCCACTCACACAAAGGAAACTTAGACTTCAAATTTGATAAAGCCACGCACCACAAATCTGAACTTCTAAGGCGAATAATTAGTAGAATTTGATTAAAGCAAAGTACCCTAAAATCCTAAAACTATCCTCACGTGAGATAAAGCACAAAGCACCACTCACTTGTTCGAATTTCTCACAAGAAACTCTCAAATTTTTGTTTACTTCGTGAAACAATGAAAACCGGAAAACAAAGTGTTTTTCAATCAAGCTAATCTGAATTTTATTGATGTATTTTACATCCTATTTATAGCTAAACATATCACATAATATTTCAGAATCCTAAACATATCCTAACTACCTTAGATATATGGTATAACAAACTAAGATTAGGATAACAAGAATATCACCACAAAACCGGATACAAATCTTGCACCATATATTTTGTAATCTGATTTCTAGTCTAAATCTTAGATATTTTGCGAATCAAATCTAGACACCATATTTCCGAATAACAAACTAAGGTTGACCAAGTCAAACAACACGGAAACCCTTGTTGACAACGTTGCCCAAAACTTCAAGAATCCTTCAAAAATCCCGCCATATTACTTGCTTTATTTCTCGTTGATTTTTGTTGGACTTCCGATTTCAAGAACTTCAAGAAACTCTTCAGTTCGAGTCTTTATTCAAAAACCTTCATTTTTGTTTTTCCCTGCGGATTCGCATCAACCTTGACTCATAAACTAATCAGAAAATAACCAAAACACCATATGGTACAAACCCTATCAAACCTGACCTTGGAAGAAACCCAATACTCAACATTTCTGAAACTACAACTTATACTTGCTTGAAACTCGTGAGTAAGCTTGTACAGTCACCATGGCCACGTAGAAATCCACCCTTCCCCCTAGGAGTCTTGTGTCTCCATGGCCACTAACTCCCCATGGGTTTCATCTTTTTTTCCACCTTCAAACAAACACAACCCTCGAAGTTTGCTCATTGATAGGCGTATCATCCTCCTTTCTTCAAAGAGTTTTGTCCGCAAACCTCGAAGTTGATCATCAGGAACTAAGGACATAAATCACGCAATTTGAAAGTAGGCATGGACCCCCCCCCTTTCCACCTACTCTGGTAATTCCAATTTAATAATAATCATTCTCCCCCACTTGTTACTTATGATCTTGAACGGTCCTCACACAGGCATTAGTATTTTACTCTTCTTCTTGTGATGTGTGGAAATCTCCTTCCTCAAGTTGTAACCAAACCAAACTCGCCTTCTTTGTAGAACATGTTGTTGAATTTTATGTTGTTTGCTCTGCCCTTGTAATATCATAACCTCTAATTCGGCCCTTACTCTGCATTAAGTTTTTTGCATGTACTCAACCTAGGTCTTGGCATCCTTGGTGTACCAACTCCCCTTTCGGAATAATTACAAAATCAATTGGTAACTTAGGGTTGAATCCCATAATACACTCGCGCGAAAGGTGAGTGCTTAGTGAATGTGGGGTTAAATGGGCAGAAAGGGATAGGGGAAGGGGGGTGATGGGGAAGGGGGACGGCGGGGTAGGGTGAACAGGTGTAGAGGGGATGCAGGAAGAGGACAGGGGGAGGATGTGTGGGATGCCTATTTATGCAGCATGAGCAAGCTTCAAATCCCCAATCTTTTTGTGTCCTTGCTAACCAAACACGCAACAAACCCTAGTGGTTCGATTAGTGACCTCTGTTTTGCCCATCTGTTTAGGATATAAGAGTGCTAAACAAAGTTTCGTCGGCCTATTAGTCTCTTCTCCAAAGTGGACTTCCCAAAAGTAGTCATAAACTTTGTGTCTCTATCACTCTACAATATGTCTTTGGAACCCCATGTAACCTTATATGCCTCTAAAGTATAAATCCGCCCCGTTCATAGCTGTCCATCTGTCGTGTACATGGTGTAAATAGGCCATCTTTGAAAATCTATCAACCACTACAGATTGCAAATCCTTTGCCCCTTGTTTTTCTGTCCTTGGTAACCCTAAATGAAATCCCATATGAAACATCCTCCCAAGGTCCCTCTGGCACTGGCAATGAGTAGAAAAACGCCTTGATAAAGGCTGCTTTTGCCCCTTTTTGACAAGTAGTCACTTGAGGAATTATGGCCTCAACCTCAACAATCTTTTGGCCAATAAAAATGTTCTTGCAACACTGGTTAGTGCTTTGTAATGCAAAATGTCCACCAATAACCTCCTCCATGAGTCCCCTTACTAGCATTCACGTATAGAACACTTAGGTATGCACAATGATTACCTTTAAACAAAAACAACCCATCATGTACACATAGGAACTCATAGAACCCTTTGAAAGTTGGCGCCATTTGGTTCCAAAATCTCCATCTGTGTTCGTAAATTGTAAGTTATCAACTCTAAACCAATGCACTTAAAGTTCAAAACACAAGCAAGGTATACCTTCTTGACAAAGCATCAGCAACAACATTAGACTTTCCCGTTTTGTACTTTGAAGAGAAGTGAAAAGATTGCAAAAATTCAACCCACTTTAGCATGCTTGATTCAATTTTTGTTGACCATTAATGGCTTCAAAGCTTCATGATCAAAATGTAATTGAAAGTGATTAGTAGCCTGAAATAATGATTTCCCATGTCCAAAGCTCAATAATGGGCATAGAACTCTGTTGTCATGACGTGAATAGTTCAGTTTAGCCAACCATTAATTTCTCACTAAAGTAGCAATTGCCTCTTCCCCTTGGACTAGAACAACACCATTCCAACCCCACTTGCATCCGTCTCACTTCAAGAGTTAGAGAAGTCTCGTAAAGCTAGTATGGGGTGTGTTACACAGGCAACTTCTTAATCATTCAAAAGCTTCGTGTGCCCCCCTCTTAGTCCACTCCAAACTTAGTGTTTTCCTTCTAATGCATTCGGTATAGAGCAACAACAGATGAAAATTCTTCATCAAACTCCTATAGACACGAGGCTAACCCATGGAAGACACTTATTTTGGGGCTTCTGTCACATTTTAGGTGTTGGCCATGATTTATCAGCTTCTACTTTAGTATGGATAACAGAACACCATCTTTGGGACACCAATAGAAACCCCAAAAAACGTCACACTTGGTACCATTAAATAACACTTCTTCAAGCTTAGCAAGAGCTTTTGTTCTCCGTAATGTTCCCAAAACACCCTTAGATGGCTTAGATATCATTAACACTCTTCTATGACACCAAAATATCATCTAAATATAACCACTACAACTTACCATGTATGGCTTTAAACTCATTCATCACCTCATAAACGTACTAGTGTGAGGTTAACCCAAAAGGCATACAAACCATTCATAAAGCCCTACTTTGTTTTAAAACCTGTTTCTCCGCACAACTTCCTTCATTCGAATCGATGATATCCACTCCTTAAATCACGTGAAAATAATTGAAGAACCAGTAAGTTCATCTAGCAATCATCCCTCTAGGTATAGGAAACCTATACTTGACGGTTAATTGTTAACACTGTCCCTTGATCATACACATTCTCCAAGTCCCACCTGTCTTAGTACTATTAATGTAGCAACAGCAACATGGAACTCATGCTCTCTCTCTATCTCACGTACCCCCCTCCATTAATTCCTCACTTGTCCTTTTGTATCTCCTTTGTACTCCTTTCTTTCTGGATTACTCTATATGCAGGCTTGTTAGGAATTTGAGACCCAGACTAAGATCAATTTGATGTTCAAATTCCACTATGGGTGGTAATCCGGTGGCCAACCATTAGGAAACAACATCTGAAAACCATTCAACAAAGGTTGCAAACCCTAGGAATTTCTTGGGGCTTCATCTTGTACCCTTTGGCTAACAACATATAGACCTAGAACTTGCTTTCATCTTCCCTTTCTAAACTCCTTTCCACTACCAACAAACACCTTTAGAATTACCCATGCTTTTCTTGTTTAGAAAATCTCAAGGGTTTCAATGCATATGATTTCTCATTAGGTTTTTGCGCACAATATAGACAGTCGTTCTCCCATTAAAACTTCCCAAACGGTCATATTTGCCA
>PYUH01000190.1:48015-83203 GCA_016808085.1 Suaeda aralocaspica
AGAAATCCACCCTAGCCAACCCTAGGAGTCTTGTGTCTCCATAGGCCACTAACTCCCCCATGGTTGCATCTTGTTTTCCACCTTCAATCAAACCCAAACCCTCGAAGTTTTGCTCATTGATATGCGTATCACTAGCTAGGCATTCACTTGGTGTTCAACACTTGGAAAGGAAGGTTTATAAGTTGGCATTCAGCATTGACAAAGCATAAGTTGGCGTTCAACAGTGGCAAGTGTAAGATGGCGTTCAAACACTTGGCGAAGATAAGTTGGCGTTCAAAATGGCGAGTATTTTGCTATTTTTCCAAGTTCTTGGGCAACAAGTTATCTTTTAATTTATTGTTTAAAATCTGATAATTATCTTGTTAAATAGTTATTTAGATAAGTGGTTAGGATATTTTCTTGATTAGTTAGTTTGATAGAGTTTGTTAGGCAAGAGAAGATCAACTTACAATAATGAGGTGGCATACTTATCAAGTTGTTTGTTTATCTTGTGAAGGCCGGATTTACTAGGATTAGTGTGTCTTTAGGAGTTGTTTTATTTCCTAGATAGTTTAGGAAGTTTATCCAAGATTGTGTAGGAGTTCTAAGGTATTTGTACTATAAATACCCATGTTTTATTCAATAAGAATTCAGATTTTGATTATTGTTCATACTTGTTATGCGTTATTTTGTGTGAGATTTTCACCCAAAATTTACAAAGGATTTTCTAGTGTTTTGAGAGTTAGAAGCTTCAAAATATTCACCATAGTTTTAATATTTGTGATTGAGTGTTCTCACAAAGATTAAAACACCCTTAGAACTAGATTGTTGAGTGTTCCAATCTAACCTAAGTTTGTGAGTTTCGTTGATTGCGAGTGTTCCAATTCACGAAGTTCTTTAAAATCAATCTATCTTAAGTTTAAGCCCTTAGTTTGAACGTAAGATATAGATCAACGCAAGCCTAGGCGTGAATATGACACCAGTTCTAGTGAAGAAGATGACCGAAACATGCATAGGAGGCGTGACAAACAGAAGGATGATGATCGTAGTTTAAAGTTGGACGTTCCTGAGTTCAACGGTAGTTTAGATCTAAAAATTTTCCTTGATTGGTTGAGGAGAACCGAAAGGATTTTCAATTACAAGGAGTATGATGATCATAAAGCCTTCAGAGTGGCAGAATTAAAACTAACATCTTATGGTAGCCTGTGGTATGAGGGATTACTAAGAAAACGTAAAAAGGAGGGAAGATCGAAAATTTGTTCTTGGCGCAAATTGAAAAGGGAATTGAGGAAAAACTTTGTACCACTTGAATATGAACAGAACAAATTCCTAAAGATGCATACCCTGAAACACGGACAGAAAAGTGTTGAGGAGTACATCAATGCTTTCGAAAAATTGCTGATATTGTGTGACATAGAAGAAAAGGAAGATCACAAAGTTGCTCGGTTTGTGGCAGGGCTGGATGGATCAATTAGGGAAAAAGTAGAATTACAACCCTACTGGACCTATGATGAGATCTGTAAGGTGGCACTCAGAGTAGAAAAACATGGGAATTCAAAGAAGCCAAAAGCATTCTTTAAATCCTATGAATCCAAGAAGGAAGTGGTGTATTCCCAACCGGCTAGTGCTAAACCTAAGTTCGACAATGATAAAAGGGAAGCCACTCCCATCAAACCACTGACAATTCCTGAAGACAACAGGAAGTGTTTTAAATGTCAAGGAGTAGGACACATACAAAGATATTCCCCAAACTCCAGGGTAATCACTGCTTGGGAAGCAAAAAAAATTGAAGATGCCTACTTAGATGTTCTTCTTGAAGAAAGGGAAAACGAAGACATTGATTCCCAAGAAGAACAAAGCAGTAATGATATGGAAGAAGTGGAGACAGAAACAAAGGGTCAAGCATTGGTCCTCAGGAGGGTTCTTCAGTCTAAACTTGCGCCAATTGAAGAGAACCAAAGGGACAAAATTTTCGTGACTAGGTGTAATGTACAGGGAAGGTTGTGTGACGTGATAATTGATAGTGGCAGCTGTACTAATGTGGTATCTACCTATTTGATTTAGAAATTGAATCACCCCACATACAATCATCCTCAACCTTATAAGTTACACTGGCTATGCAACACTTGATGTAAGTCTAATATACCCCTCCAACAAATTGTAATGGTATTTAGACTCGAAAGAAAAACAACTCACCTTGAAACAACTTAAAATTGCGAAATTAACCAAAACTCAAGAACACACTCAAAGTTTTGGGTTATTAGGCTAGAGACAAGACACACTCAATCTCTCCCTAATCTTGTCACTCAAGAACTAACTCAAAGCAACAAGGAACAACACTCACACTTCGGACAAACACAAAGAAGAATGTTAGGCAACCTCACGGTTTTTTTGTGAATAACTCAAAACTGATTTTATTTCTTGTTTGCTCTCCAATATATAGTAATGAGGAGTAGCAAATGAAAAGACAAAAGCCACCAAAAGTCATGGGGAGAACCGTCCCTAAAGGGAAATAAACAACCAACAGTTTTCCTTAATTTAAGCTACCACTAAATGCCTTAATTAGCTAGTGATGATCAGCTAAAAATAAGGCCTAAATAACCTCCTACATAACCAGCCATTAAGAGCAACTTTATGAGTGACTCATGGCATTATTATAATCAGAAATAAACTAGGAATAAGATAGAAATCAACGCCCCAATCAGTAGCTTAATGGGCCACACGTGTAGCTTCTGTTAGACTTGTACTTTGGACCTTCAATCAACCCTTGAGATGCAACACTTGAATTCGGTGTTTGTAGAAAATGGATAAAACCCAAGAGTTTCCAAGACTAGTGCAACCGGTTCATGAGACAAAGAAGTTGACTTTGGATCATTTCCCCCTTCTTTAGAAAAGTTTGCCCTCAAACTTGAATCATCCAAGTATGGTGACAAATCCCCTACATTGAAAGTAGCACTAACGCCCATCAACTCATCTGCAAGCTCAATTTTGTAAGCACTGTCATTCACCCTCTCAAGAACTCTAAAAGGACCATCAGAACGAGGCATAAGCTTGTTCTTGCGAAGCTTAGGGAACCTCTCCTTCCTCAAATGTAACCAAACCAAGTCCACCGGATGAAAAATAGGTTGTTTGCGGTTTTTATTGGCTCTCTCTTGGTATTTTTTATTCATCTCCTCAATTCTTTTCTTCACTTGCTCACAGGTTTTTTGAAAGGTTTCCACCCTCCTCTTAGCATCTTTCTCCACAATGTCACTCATAACCATGGGAACAAGATCAATCGGCACAAATGGGTTCACTCCATAAACTACTTTAAATGGGGAACGAGAAGTAGTTAGGGAATGAGCTCTATTGTAAGCAAACTCCGCATGGGCTAGTTTCATGTCCCAATCCTTTTGCGTTTTGCTCACAAGTCCTCTCAACAACGTACCCAAAGTTCTATTTGTCACCTCTGTTTGCCCATCAGTTTGGGGATGATGAGAGGTACTAAATAGCAACTTGGTACCAACAAGTTTCCATAGGGTCCTCCAAAAGTGACTGAGGAATTTGGAGTCCCTATCAGATACTATACTTCGAGGAATGCCATGGAGTTTGACAATTTCCTTGAAGTACAGTTCGGCCACTTTCAAGGCATCATCAGTTTTATTACAAGCTACAAAGTGTGCCATTTTAGAAAATCTATCTACCACTACCATGATGCTATCTCTTCCCCTTTGCGTCCGTGGCAACCCCACAATGAAATCCATACTAACACTTTCCCATGGAGCATCAGGAACAGGCAATGGAGTGTAGAGACCCTTGGTGAAGTGCCCCTTAGCCTTTTGACAATAGCACATCTCTCAACAACATGAGTAACATCCTTGATCATTCTAGGCCAATAGAAGTGTTCGCCTAAAATATCAAGGGTCTTTTGTATCCCAAAATGTCCGGCCAATCCCCCACTATGGACTTCTCTCACCAACAACTCCCTTACTCCACTCTTCGGAACACACAACTTGTTACCCTTAAATAGGTAACCATCTTGCCTCACAAAATCCTTAGTAGGACTCTCCATCTCACTAGCAAAGTCGGGATCATCCTTGTAGCACTCCTTGAGTTGATCAAAACCCAAGATTTTAGCATCTACCATGGAAAGCAAATAGTTTCGACGAGATAATGCATCGGCCATGACATTACTCTTACCATCTTTGTACTTGGAACTGAAAGTAAATGATTGGAGAAACTCCACCCATTTAGCATGCCTCTTGTTGAGCTTTTGTTGCCCATGTATGAACTTTAGAGCCTCATGATCGGAATGAAGAACAAATGGCTTTGGCTTAAGGTAGTGAGACCAATGATCAAGTGCTCTAACTATAGCGTAGAACTCACGGTCATAAGTGGAATAGTTAAACTTTGCCCCATTCAACTTCTCACTAAATTAACTCACGGGCTTCTTCTCTTGAATCAAATCAACACCTATCCCAATTCCACTTGCATCACGCTCCACCTCAAATACCTTGTTAAAATCTGGAAGCACAAGTATAGGAGCATTGCAAAGAAGAAATTTGACCTTCTCAAAGGCCCTTTGTGCCGCTTCATTCCACTTAAAATCACCTTTCTTTGTCAATTCTGTGATTGGATCCATGATGATTGAGAAGTTCTTAATGAACTGCCTATAGAATGAGGCTAGTCCATGAAAACTTCGAACTTCGTGCACATTGGTTGGAGCTAACCAAGATTGAACTGCTTTCACCTTTTCCGGATCTACAAGTACCCCCTCTCCTGTTACAATGTACCCTAAGAATACAACACTAGGCGTCATGAATACACATTTCTCAAGCTGCCCATACAACTTTACCTCCCTCAATTTTTCAAACAACCTCCTTAAATGAATTACATGATCTTCATTGTTTTTACTATACACAAGAATGTCATCTAAGTAAACAACAATAAAATCATTAATAAAAGGACGGAGAACTTCATTCATCAAACTCATGAAGGAGCTTGGGGTGTTGCAAAGCCCAAATGGCATCACTAACCACTCATACAACCCTTGCTTTGTTTTGAAAGTCGTTTTCCACTCATCTCCCTCTCGAATTCTCATTTGCTGGTAACCACTCCTTAATTTTTGAAAAGACTAAGGCACCACTCAACTCATCTAACATATCTTGCAAACAAGGCATAGGGAAACGATATTTGATGGTTATATTGTTAATGGCACGACTATCAACACACATTCTCTAAGTACCATCTTTCTTGGGTACTAAGAGGGCAGGAACGGCGCAAGGGCTAAGGCTCTCTCTCACATAGCCTCTCTCCATCAATTCATTCACTTGCCTTTCAAGTTCCTTACTCTCCTCCGGATTACACCTATAGGCAGCCTTGTTGGGCAAAGGTGCTCCAGGAATCAAGTCAATGGCGTACTCAATGCCCCTTATAGGTGGGAGGCCATTGGGCAAGTCATTGGGAAAAACATCCTTGTACTCTTCTAACAACTCATTTTAGTGTGGATGAGTCATTACAAGTAGTACCAAGTTCATCTTTGGTTCTCACAACCAAAGCATACCCTCCCCCATTCTCTTCCACTATTTTCTCAAATTCATTACAAGTTACAAGATAGTTGCTTTTCTCTTTTTCTTTTTTAGCAACTTTGGGTGGTAAAGGTAATAATCTAACTCTCCTACCATCTCTAGTAGTTACAACATACATATTAGATCTACCTTTATGCTCCGAATCATGATCAAACTGCCATGGTCTTCCAAGTAGTAAATGACAAGCATCCATAGGTAGTATGTCGCACCACCTCTCATCTTCAAAGCTTCCAATGGAGTAGGACACCAAAGCTTGCTTCTTTACTCTTATTCCCGTGCCATCGTTCAACCAATTCAACTTGTATGGCTCTTCATGATCTCTAGTAGTAAGCTTCAATTTACTCACAGCTTCGGAAGAGATTACATCGGTTTGTGCACCACCATCAACAATCACATTGCAAGTCTTCTCTCCAATCTTGCATCTAGTATGGAACAAATTGTTCCTTTGCTTCTCATCAACTTCCGGCTCACTAAACAATATTTTCCGAACCACCATCATGCTCATTTCATTCTCCGGAGGTATATCCTCATCATACTCTTCATCAAACTCTTCATCTTCCTCTTGTGTAACAAAATTAAAGATTTTTTCTTCTTCGTCAAATAAGGCACATTGTGAAGCAGTCAGCACATTTTTGCTAGGGCACTCGGATGCTATATGCCCTCTACCATGACACTTGAAACACTTTCTCCTAGTAGCAAGTTCACTAGGTGAAATTACATTCTTTTCTTTCCCTTTGTCAAACTTAGAACCAGAAAAAGAAGACTTATTTTGAAAGGAGCCACCTGTTTTGTTTTGAAACGTACTCCCCTTTGAGTAAGTAGGAGTAAATTTCATAGGACTTTTGAAAGAAGTTTTGAGCTTCTCTTCTTTCAATTGAGTTTCGTAACGAATAGCCAATTTACAAACATCACTAAAAGTGGTATAGTGAGTCACTTCCACTTTTTGGCTAATACTCTTCGAAAGACCTTTTATAAAACGAGCGATTTTGAAGGTCTCCTTCTCTTGTAAGTCACACACCAAACACAACTTCTCAAACTCCTTAATGTAATCTTCTACACTCATGTTTTCTTGGGATAGATGGGTCAATTTTAAGTGTTGTTCTTGTTCATACTCCCTATTTACCCATTTATCCCTCATCTTCTTTTTCAACTTCTCCCATGAGTCAATTTTTTCTTTTCCCTCTCTCCTTCTATTTGCCTTGAGGTTTTCATACCATAGGGCAGCGAGTTTAGTGAGTTTTAGAACATACAATTTGAACCTTTTTTTATCATCAAACCCCTTATACTCAAAAACAGTTTCAATTTGCCTTACCCAATCTAGAAAGGCCTCACTATCATGCCCCCCATCAAATTCTGGTAGGTCAATCTTAAGCCCCCTATCTTCATCAAATTGCCTAATACTGCTCCAACTACCCACATCCTCATTTTCGAAGTCGTTCAGTTTTCTAGTTGTTTGCAACACCATATCGGCAATTGCATCCATCCTAGTATTTTGCCTAGCCTTTTCCTCCTCACTTTCTTCCGTTTTTTTCTCCAAACTCTCCAATTTTTCAGTAATTGTTTGCAACATTTTAGCAAACGCCTCACTATCCATGATTTTCCACTATTTTGCTAGACTATTACAATTACAAGGATTGAGAACTGCCGAAATCACAGACAAAAAGTAAAATGAAAATTGCCTCGAGACTCTCAAAGGCTTACAAATTCAGAAAATTCAAATCAAAACAATCAATTCAAAAAAAAAACTCCTCAAAAGCTCTTCGGATTAGGGAGATATCGTTTAAATCTGCCTTCCCAGTTTTGCCCCTTTTCTACGCTGCTTCCAAAAACCACAACTCCAAACTGACCGAATCTGCTGTTTTGTTCAAGCTCCTTCAAATGGACCGATTTTCTCACGAAAAATCTTATCCAGGCTCTGATACCAGATGATGTAAGTCTAATATACCCCTCCAACAAATTGTAATGGTATTTAGACTCGAAAGAAAAACAACACACCTTGAAACAACTTAAAATTGCGAAATCAACCAAAACTCAAGAACACACTCAAAGTTCTGGGTTCTTAGGCTAGAGACAAGACACACTCAATCTCTCCCTAATCTTGTGACTCAAGAACTAACTCAAAGCAACAAGGAACAACACTCACACTTTGGACAAACACAAAGAAGAATGTTAGGCAACCTCACGGTTTTTTTGTGAATAACTCAAAACTGATTTATTTCTTGTTTGCTCTCCAATATATAGTAATGAGGAGTAGCAAATGAAAAGACAAAAGCAACCAAAAGTCAAGGGATTTCGTCCCTAAAGGGAAACAAAAAACCAACAGTTTTCCTTAATTTAAGCTACCACTAAATGCCTTAATTAGCTAGTGATGATCAGCTAAAAATAATGCCTAAAAAACCTCCTACATAAGAAGCCATTAAGAGCAACTTTAAGAGTGACTCATGGCATTATTATAATCAGAAATAAACTAGGAATAAGATAGAAATCCACGCCCAAATCAGTAGCTTAATGGGCCACACGTGTAGCTTCTTTTAGACTTGTACTTTGGACCTTCAATCAACCCTTGAGATGCAACACTTGAATTCGGTCTTTGTAGAAAAGTGATAAAACCCAAGAGTTTCCAAGACTAGTGCAACCGGTTCATGAGACAAAGAAGTTGACTTTGGATCAACACTAGTGTTGTCAAAGTGACTAAGCAGGCTCTGATAAATTTCAGGATTGGTAAATATGAGGATTCTGTGATATGTGATGTCTACCCAATGGATGCTTGTCACATATTGCTTGGTAGACCGTGGCAATATGATCGATTTATGAAGTATGATGGAAGAACCAATGTCTATATCATCAAGAGACAAGAAACTGACTAGCCAATTGCTTTGAAACCTCTAAAAGTGGCACAAAACAAGAAGCAATTGAATGTGGAGAATAAAAAGGGAGTGTTTTTAACTAATCCTAAGGAATTGGTGAGGGAATTGACTGATTGCCAGCAAGTATTTCTGTTGATGGCAAAGGATGTGGGAGTTGAAACATCTACAATCCCTAAAATTCTTCAACCACTATTGAAGGAATTTGAAGATGTATTTCTAGATGACTTACCACTAGGTTTACCACCCAATAGGGGCATTGAACACCAGATTGACTTAATCCCAGGTGCTCAGATTCCTAACAAACCAGCATATAAATGCAATCCTGAGGAGACTAAGGAAATACAAAGGCAGATTGAAGAGTTGATGTAGAGGGGATACGTGAGGGAGAGTATGAGTCCTTGTGCTGTACCAACACTGATTGTTCCAAAAAAAGACGGATCTTGGCGCATGTGCATTGATTCTGGAGCTGTAAACAACATCACAATCAAGTACAGGTTCCCAATTCCTAGGTTGGACGATCTTTTGGACAAGTTATATGGCTCCCAGGTGTTTTCCAAGATTGATTTGAGAAGTGGATATCATCAGATACGCATGAGAGAAGGGGATGGATGGAAAACAGCTTTCAAAACCAAATTGGGTCTCTATGAGTGCAGAAACAATGGAGATCATCTATAACATCTAAGACAGGTTTTTGAAACCCTAAGGCAGCATCAAGTTCTTGGGCAGCAAGTATTCTTGTAATTTTTAGCTTAAAATCTAATGATTATCTTGTTAGTTAGTTGTTTAGATAAGTTGTTAGGAATTTTATTGATTTGTTAGTTAGTTAGAGTTTGTTAGACAAGATAAGATCAAGTGCAAGTTGCATGATGAGGTGACATACTTATCTTGTTGTGTGTGTTGTAGGGGACGAAATTCCTAGTCTTAGGCGTGATTTTAATTCTATTTCTATTAGGATTTTGTTGTTGATTATACCTATAAATAATCTCAACATTAGGATGTAATTAATTAAGTTGGAGTTGAATAAAAAATGTTGTTTGTTTACTTGAAAACAAAAATCTGAAATTTAAGAGTTGGTGATTAAATTCTTTATACTCTTGTGATTTAATTAGTAGCTTTGAGGGTGCTTAGGCTTTAATCAAAGGACTAATTGATCAACCTAAAATTAAGAATCTTGGTGAATTGGTCTTTATAGATTCAAAATTTTAGTTTATTCCCTTGTGAGTTTTTGTTTACACGAAAATTCACATCAGTGTGAGTGTGGCTTTGTAAGGGACGAATTTCCCTATTTTGTGCGTGTTTTCTTTGTTGATTCTAGTTAGGATTTTGTTGTTTATTATACCTATAAATAATCTCAACATTAGGATGTATTTAATTAAGTTTTACGCATTGAAATTTCAATTCAATTTTTCCGTAAAAATTGCGCAAGTTTAGTGATTAAACTTTGTTCGATTTTCTATCATAAATTTGTGAGTCAGGAGTGATTAACAAATTTAGATCCTAGTTAAATAATTACAGGAGTGTATTAATTAATTAGCCTTCAATTT
Organism: Suaeda aralocaspica; assembly: GCA_016808085.1. Taxonomy (NCBI): domain Eukaryota; kingdom Viridiplantae; phylum Streptophyta; class Magnoliopsida; order Caryophyllales; family Amaranthaceae; genus Suaeda; species Suaeda aralocaspica. The sequence continues at coordinate 57,973 of PYUH01000190.1, forward strand.
AATTAACCAAGGAGTGGAGAGTTTAATTGATAAAGAAAACGTGAATTTGAGGTTGTATTTGCGAATACTATTAATAATCCACATCAATTTGGTACCAGAGCTTCAATTATTAGAACTATTATTCGAAGAGTTACAAGAAGAACAGTCGAAAGCTTCAATTACGGACAAATCTAGAGTTCTCCATCATATTCATGAGTTTGACTCAATGTTATCATTGGAAGATGTTATACTGAATGAAGAACTCGAGGATCCTGCCAATAAAGTTTTGCAAGATGTTGAAGAATTACATCACAACATCGAGATTGCAGTTCGCAAGCCATCCAAGGAATTGATACTGGTTGATTTTTCACAAAATTAGGATATATTGGATCATGAAACGAAAATTATTAAAGATGCTTTTGATGATATGATTTATTCAACACCAACTTTGTTTGAAAATTCTCTTGGTATTGGAAATCCCCAAGAAGTACTTTGTCATTTCAATAACGCTACACAAGATGATACAATTCAAAGTTGTGCTCATATGTTCAAAGTTTTTGTTCATCAACCGATTGTGACATGGGATATCGAAATTATATTTGTGTGATCATTCATTCTTTTTTCTCTACAAAAGAAAAAATTCGAGGTCGTATTTTTTTTCAAAGGAGGGGAGAATGATCTAGAATCAATGAGGGTAAAAGAGGTGATTGTCATAATCAGTTTGTTCAATGTTTGGATATGGCTTATATTGCGAATCAAAAAGTTCACAAGTGTTAATTCACTTATTCCATGTTGGGATGATGTGAATTTGAGGACAAATTCTTTTTAACCAGGGGAGAATGATGTGAATTTGAATATCTGTGATGAAGTACCAATAGTGGATGGCTTAATCAACCTACTAATAAATTCTATTGGGTTTGAAAAAGATAAATCACATGTATGGGTGACAATGATAATGATGAACACTGACGTTGTGGAGACATGTTATGGTGGTGGCTTCCTAGCCAACACTGTTAACTATTAACCATCAATATGCTTGTCACTAGTGGAGTGAGCCATTAGTTAAGTTAAGTGATAGTAACTCTAATTAATGCACTCACAGGATGGAAATACATGGTGGTTACAGGGAACAAGTTGGTTTGGTCCATGAGTTTTTCCCATTTCACTTTATAGGGTTTTCTCATTTTGGACATTACTATTATTAGTTCTTGTGGAATCTTGATCATCATAAATGTGCAAAAAGACATGAAGAATAGTTTGTTGAAGGTTTCTTGATTAAAAAATTGGATCTTGAAGCATTTCTTGAAATTCTTGAAAATTGCGCAAAATGGACAAACAACAAGGGGCGTGTATTTTGATGATTTTTGGCAATCTTGGTGGTGTGAATTTGAATGAGGATTCAAGCAAGGTGGACGAATCTGTGATCTTAATGCTTAATCCTATGGGTTTGAATATGGATAGAAGGCAAACATGGGTTACAAGACTCTCATGGGACGTTCCCATAGAGGAATAATAGCCTTTGGATGCAAGGAAAGAAAGGTAGGGCTAAGTGTGTTTGTTGAGCCTATGGTTTTCCCACTCCACTTGGTAGGGTTTTTCCATATGGTGTTTTGTGAATAGCATTTCTTGAAAGTTTCTTGAAAGTTTCTTGATTAAAAGAATGAATCTTGAAGCATTTCTTGAAATTTCGAAGAAAAATCTTGAAAATAGCGCAAAGGCTTTGGCGAGTATTGCACAAATTTTTCGGAGTCTTGGGTTTTTAGGAAATATTTTGATAATTATCTTGTTTATTAATTATTTAGTCAAGTTGATAGGATAATTTCTTGATTAGTTAGTTAGTTACAGTTTGTTAGGAAAGATAAGAACAAAGTGCAAGTTGCATGATGATGTGACAATCTTATCTTTACTTTGTTGTGCAAGTTGCACACAAGTAGGATATATCTGCCTATCTTGTGCGTGTTTCTTAGGTAGATTTTAGTTAGGATTTTGTTGTTGATTATACCTATAAATAGTCTCAACAGTAGGATGTAATTAATTAAGTTTTGATTCACAAAAAAATCATATACGAAGTTTGCGTCAATTTTATGCGTGAATATTTGTTATTAACTTTGTGATTTTGGATTAAATTACATTGTTAGAATCCTAATTAGTTATTCTCTAGATTGGTTTATTAATTAGCATTCAATCAAAGTTATTTGGATTTGATAACTAAGATTGTATATTTTCGTGAGTTTTGAGTGTTATTTGCGAGTACCACTTAAAATCCACATCACTTGGGCAACAAGTATTTTTCGTGATTGGACTTTATACACATTGGACTCACCATCATGAATAGTTTTTCGATCATACTGCCACGGTCTACCAATTAGTATATCACATGCATCCATAGGAACAACATCATAAAGTACCTCATCATCAAATTTTCCAATTGAAAAACTTACTAAAGCTTGGTTTCGGATGCTCACTTCATTATCATCATCTAGCCACTTTAGCTTATAAGATTTTGGATGTCTTGATGTTTTCAATTGTAGCTTATCAACTAGTTTAGATGAAACTACGTTGGCAAAACTACCCCCATCAACAATTAAATTACAAATAGAATTTTGTACCTTGCAACAAGTGTGAAAGTTGTTTTCACGTTGCTCTTCTCCCACGGATTTCGAGTGCAAAACCCTTCTAAGAACTAAGTTGTTCTCATAAACTTCCTCCTCCTCATAGTCACTTTCTGGCTTGCATTCTTCCTCATCACCTTCCTCTTCCATGGCTTGTTGAAGTCCATAGGTGTATTCATCAATCTCTTTCATCTCACGCATGGTCAACACTCTAGAAGTAGGACAATATTTCTTATAATGGCCATACTCCTTACACTTAAAACATGTTACCTTAGGTGTACCATCATCAAGTGTCTCAATCTTCTTTCCCTTATCACTAGTTGGAGTCACAAAATTCTTTTCCTCACTCTTAGATTCACTCATAGGCTTGGAACTTGTAGCTTTAAACCCTTAATAAGGCTTAGGTGATGGCTTAGTTACGCTCCTCATCCTTTGCTTATCTAATATTATTGCTGTCTTGCTAACTTCATCAAAGGATAAGTTAGGTAGTAACTCAATCTTGTCACGCACATCCATGTTGAGACCTCCAATAAAACGTGCAATCTTTTGCTCCTCCCTCTCTTTAACTTCACATTGTATTGTTAATTTTTCGAACTCAGCAATGTAAACTTCCATAGGCTTGATCCCTTGTTTCAATGATGCCAATCTAACATAAAACTCTTGTTGATAATTGGTGGGAACAAAACGCCTCCTCAAAAGCTTCCTAAGCTTTTCTTAAGTTTCGATCTTGCTCTTGCCCTCACGTTGCCTACTCTTTTTGATTCCATTAAACCACATTGAAGCGTATTTAGACAGTTTAGCAATAACAATCTTGTACTTCTTATCTTCACTCATGCCTTTGTAATCAAAATATCTTTCCAATGTTAGTTCTCATTCAAGGTATGCTTCTACATCACCTTGGCCATCAAATTCACTTCAAATTTCAAACCACGATCATCATCAATATTTGAAGGCTTAGCTTTGAGGCGAATAACTTCCGTTGTCAATCCCAAGAATAAATCTTGCAGTTTGTTTGTTTGTTCCGCTAGATGTGTAATGAACTCGTCACTATAAGTTTTGCTTTGTTTTTCTTGATTAGCCATTGTGCTCTGATACCACTTGATCTATATCTTATGTTCAAACTAAGGGCTTAAACTTAAGATAGATTGATTTTAAAAAACTTCGTAAATTGGAACACTCACAATCAACGAAACTCACGAACTTAGGTTAGTTTGGAACACTCAACAATCTAATCCTAAGGTTGTTTTAATCTTTGTGAGAACACTCAGTCACAAATCCTAATACTATGGTGAATATTTTGAAGCTTTTAACTCTCAAAACACTCGAATTCCTTTGATAATTTTTATGACACTCTCACACAAAATAACGAGTAACAATTATGAACAATAATCAAAATCTGATTTTTATTGAATAAAACATGGGTATTTATAGTACAAATACCTTAGGACTCTTAAACAACCTTGGTTAAACTCCTTAACTTATCTAGGAAATAAATTAACTCCTAAACAACTCAAAAGAACGTACAAACACAACAAATTCACCCCTCATAAGATAAACATACAACAAGATAAGTATGCCACCTCATCGTTGCAAGTTGATCTTATCTTGCCTAAGAAACTCTAACAAACTACCTAATCAAGAAAATATTCTAACAACTTATCTAAATATCTAACTAACAAGATAATCATCAGATTTTAAGCTAAAAATCACAAAATATCTTGCTGCCCAAGAACTTGGAAAAATCACCAAAAACACGCCACAGTTGCTTCGCCATTTTTGCGCAATTTTCAAAATTCTTCAAAAAACCTCAAGAAATGTTTCACGATCCAATATTTTAATCAACAAACCTTCAAGAATCTGTTCTCCATGCATTTTAGCATAATTATGATGATTAAGACTCCACAAGAAATAAAAGACTCAATGCTAAATATGAGAAAACCCTAGCAAATGCAATGGGAAAAAACTCATAGGCAAAAACCATCTTGTTCCCCATATTCAACCTTCCTTTCCAAATGGCGTGTGGCTTTATTCAAGCATGAGCGTTATGAAACAATGACCATGAGCTAATCCAAATCCATGTAACCCAAAAGGACGAACCCCTTAAATCTCAGAATGACTTAGAATCATCTCTTTCTCATCAATGCTTGAATCTGCTTCCTGATCACATCTCAGGATGGAAAGGTTTTCTAATTATAGGAAAAATAAATTGATACCTAGATGTGATGGACCATTCAAGATCTTGAAAAAAGTTGGTGATAATGCTTATCGACTGGAGCTACCAAGTGAATATGGAGTCCATGCTACTTTCAATATAGGTGATTTATCTACATGTGTGCCTGATAAACAACTTCGAAGTTTGAAGTCAAACTCTTTTGAAGAAGGGGAGGATGATAAAAATGCAAGCGTCAGTGATATTAATGATATTAATGAAATAAGTTAAGGAAAAAGTGATGGCAACTTCGAAGGTGGTGATATCAATGGTGTCAATAGTAAGGATGCAACCGTAGGTGAATTAGTTGCATATGGAAATATCAACCATATGGGTGCATCAAGGGTAGGGATTTGTGTGTGCATTGATGTGAATTTTCGTATAAATCGAAAACTCACAAGGATAGGACTAAATTTTCGAACCTATAAAGGCCAAGCCACCAAGATTCTCAAAGTTTGGTTGATCAATTAGTCCTTTGATTAAAGCCTAAGCACCCTCAAAGCTACTAATTACTCTACACGAGAGTATAAAGAACTTAATCACCAACTCTTAATTTTCGGGTTTTGGTTTTCAAGTAAAAAAACAAACTTTTTATTCAACTCAAACTCAATTAATTAACAAACTAATGTTCAGACTATTTATAGGAATAATCATCAACAAAAATTCTAAATAAAACAGACTAAATACAAGCACAAAACAAGATAAACACACACCTAATGAGTCACAAATGACTCAGAAGATAAGATTGCCATATCATCACTGCATCTTAATCTTATCTTGCTAACAAATTCTAACAAACTTTATCTAATCAAGAAAATATCCTAACAAACTTTCTAAAAAAACTAACAAACAAAATTATGAAAATAAAAATCACAAAACAAAACACTAAACACATCCTAAAAACATATCCTAACTATAATTGGACTCTCGATAAAAGAAATCTAACTAAAAACTGATTTCCAGTTTGACAGCCGAGCAGAAAAATGGATATAACATTGTCACTATAACATCTTCCATTGATAACATTAAGTCAAACTCATGAATATGATGTAGAACTCTAGGTTTGTCGATGATAAAAGGTTTCGGCTCCTCTTCTTGCAACTCTTCCAATAATTGTTCTAAATATAGCTCCGAAGAAATTTCTACATCATTAACACATTGACTTCTTACATGGCCAAATCCTTGACACTTAGAACAATTTGGTTTATTTCCAAGGAGATAATATGAGAGCAAGTCGTGAGCAGACACTATTTTGTTATGCCAATCCCAAACTGTCTAGAATTTTGGATGAAAGTACGAAGACAAAAACCCCACGTAAACAACTTTTATAAGGCTAAATTTTTGTGGAGTTGTTACTCAATATGTTGTTAACGCTCGACCAAAATTTCATTCATGTATTCCACGCCAATTGATCGCAGTTGAATTTCTCAAAACTATTCCGATGTGTACCACTTCACAAAAAATCTCTTCGATCAGATATCAAACAATCTGGAAATGTTCTGAAACTTTTATGAGGAAAGTAGACAAAAAAATAACCAGTTTTCAAAAACGAATCGCTCAAAAACCTTTTGTAACGAAGGAGATATTGCAACTTCAATCTTACCCTCGAAATTGCTTTTTCTCACACGATTTTCCGATTGTGCTTACTGCCCTTTTTCGATCACTTTTTACACAAAAACTTGCACGAATCTTCAACGGAAAAACTGAAAATAACAACAATTCTTGGGGGTTTAACGACCCCTCTCAACGAGAGCACCAAATTTGTTGTGAATTTTCGTATAAATAGAAAACTCACAAGGATAAATCTAAATTTTCGAACCTAAAAGGCCAAGCCACCAAGATTCTCAAATTTTGGTTGATCAATTAGTCCATTGATTAAAGCCTAAGCACCCTCAAAGCTACTAATTACTCTACACGAGAGTATAAACAACTTAATCACCAACTCTTAAATTTCGGGTTTTTGTTTTCAAGTAAACAAATAAAATTTTTATTCAACTCAAACTCAATTAATTTACAAACTAATGTTCAGACTATTTATAGGAATAATCATCAAGAAAAATCCTAAATAAAACAGACTAAATACAAGCACAAAACAAGATAAACACACACCTAATGACTCACAAATGACTCACAAGATAAGATTGCCATATCATCACTGCATCTTAATCTTATCTTGCTAACAAATTCTAACAAACTTTATCTAATCAAGAAAATATCCTAACAAACTTTCTAAAAAAACTAACAAACAAAATTATGAAAATAAAAATCACAAAACGAAACACTAAACACATCCTAAAAACATATCCTAACTATAATTGGACTCTCGATAAAAGAAATCTAACTAAAAACTGATTTCCAGTTTGACAGCCGAGCAGAAAAATGGATATAACATTGTCTTGCATATTTTACTGAATTTTTGAAATAATTTTCCCTGAAAGTAGATTCAATAAGATTTCCAACGCATATTCACACGCTTTCTAACTCAAATCTAACTGTCAATGAAAAATCTTCAAAGTCAGACATACTGCACTGCTCCGAACTGAAATTTTATCTTTAGAAGCTCCAAGAAACGTCCTAAATTGAATCTTTTAATCAAGAAACTCTCAAGAACGTGATTCTCCATCATTGTAGACCAAGTATAAATTTATTGCAATTCACACATGTATCGGCGAATTAGTTGCATATGGAAATATCAACCATATGGGTGCATCAAGGGTAGGGATTTGTGTGTACATGGTTACTTATGAATAAGTGGCATGCAAGTCAAGGCAAGAAATGGTGGATATTAGGGAACAAGATGGTTTTTGCCTATGAGTTTTTTCCCACTGGTTTTTTCTCATTTTTTGGCATTGAGCCTTTTATTTCTTGGTGAGTCTTGGTCATTATAATTATGCTAAAATACATGGAGGATAGATTCTTGAAGGTTTCTTGATTAAAAGATTGGATCTTGAAGCATTTCTTGAAGAAATCTTGAAATATGCGCAAAAATCAACGAACATGCTTGGGTGCGTTTTTTGGTGTTTTTCTTGATTCTTGGGCAGCAAGTATTTTTTGTAATTTTAGCTTAAAATCTGATGATTATCTTGTTAGTTAATTATTTAGTCATGTTGTTAGGATATTTTCTTGATTAGTTAGTTAGAGTTTGTTAGGCAAGATAAGATCAAGTTGCAAGTTGCATGATGATGTGGCAGTCTTATCTTGAGTTTGTTAAGCAACTTGTGCAAGTGGCACAAGTGGGCCGAATTTTCTTTGTTTTTCCACGTGAGACTTGTTGTTTTTCGCTAGGATTTTTTTGGTTGATTATTCTTATAAATAGTCTCAACACTAGGTTGTAAATTAATAAAGTTAGAATTGAATAAAATTTTGTTTGTTTACCTGAAAACAAAATCCGAAAATTTAAGAGTTGGTGATTGATTTCTTTATTAGTAGTTTTGGGGGTGCTTAGGCTTTAATCAAAGGAATAATGGATCAACCTAAATTGAAGATTCTTGGTGACTTGGTCTTTATAGGTTTGAAAATTTAGTATTATCCCTTGTGAGTTTTTATTCATAAGAAAATTCACATCATATGGTCGAAATTCATAATCGCAAAAATGAAATCTCTAAGGGAAACACCCAACAAAGCAACGCTTTAATTTTTCTCAAAATTCAACTCTAATTTTTATTAACAAACTAAAGGGTATTTATAGGTATAAGTTTGGAACAATTCTCCAATTCATTGTCAAATGATATCCTAAACAAAATCTAAATCCTAAGCTAATAAAACTTCACGTGAAAAATAGCCCACTTGCTTTCAACAAATCCGGCCACATCACCAACACACCACCAATCTCTATCCAGTTGCACAATTAGATCTATATCCTAACAATTTGTCTAAAAATCCTAACAAACTAAAATTTAATCCTAACAAACTATCTAACGAACTTAAAAACAAGATAATCATCACCAAATACATTAAAAATCACGAAAATATATTGTCACCCAGATCCTATGAAAATCATCAAAAATCTCGCCATATATTCTTGCTCGTTTTTGTGCAATATTCAAGAAATGAGAACAATTTTCAAGAACCCTTTCAAGATTTAATCTTTAGGAAAAATTGATTCTAATATTCCCACCTTTTACACATTTGAATATAATAGTCCCACCTTTCGATTATCTCACAACAGTCCCACCTTTATGGCTTGTTTTCTTTTATTAGTCCTTACCGGTTAATAACATAATTAGTAGGGAATTTATACATGTGGAATTACATGATTGGTGGAGTGCTTTTTTTTATTAAACAAAAAAAAATCATTAAACAAAAAAAAACTATATGATACCAGTTTATTAACTAAAAAAAACAAAAAAAATGAAAAAATTGTGTGTTGGAGTGCTTCTTTCAATTTAAATCAGTTTTATTAATTAAAAAAACAAAAAGAAATGAAAAAATTGATTATGGTAACCTGAAGTTCAGGTTACCGGTAAAAAGGACTAATAAAAGAAAATGAAATTTAAAGGTGGGATTGTTGTGAGATAATCCAAAGGTATGACTGTTAATTTCAAATGTATAAAAGAAGGGATTATTAGAATCAAATTTTCCTAATCTTTAAATCAAGAAACCTTCAAGAAATGAATCTCCATGCATTTTTAGATGAAAATGATGATAAAAAAGAAATGAAGACTAAAATGAAACTAAAATAAAAAGTGCCTGAAATGAGAAAACCCTAGCAAATGCAGTGGGAAAAACTCATAGGCAAAACCACCAATAGCCCTGATGTGAATGGCAGCCTTATATTCACATCAATACCCAAAATTGAACAAGCTCAAAAGTTCAAGCAAAAGAACTTCAATCTTTTGATTCATTAGCAAGCTTAAATATATGTTTATCAAACTATATATTTATCAATAACAACAATTAGAACCACTATAGAATATCAAATATGGCTAGTAATATATATACTGTTATTGATAATCGGTAACAACGTATATGTCGTAGATCATAGCCATGTTTAAGAGGAAATAAATTGTATAGAAGAAATATATTTCAACACTATATGCTGGAAACATCACTATTGATAATTATTAGTCTTTGAAAGGCTACTTTCAAATAATCAGGTTTAACGTAAAATTGAGCTCCATAAATAGGATTATTGAGCAAATAAGCTTAGAATTAAAGGCTTATCAATACTGTTACATCTCTCAATAAGCTTAAATTTATAAAAGGAGATTTAGCCATTATTTATTCCAAAAAAGCCATCTAGCACCCTTATTTTAGACAAAATACTATATTCAATCAATTTCCAATTCAAAAACTTTATACCCAAAAATGAACAAGCTTAAAAGCTCATGCAAAAGAACTTCAATGATGTGAATATTGTCAACAAACGCCACTAACAATCAAAGGATCTAGTATCCACTCTAAAAAGTTTTCACCAAGAGTTTATACCAGGGAATTTTCGAACAAATTTGTGTTTGATTAAAGCCTAGGAACCCTCAAACTCACCTTTGTCTCACGTGAATCTAAAGCAATTAGCACCAATTCACAAAATAGAATATATTGTTTTAACGAAACAATAAGGAAAACGTACAACTCAAAGTTGATTTTTATTACTCAATTCAATTTATATTGCTACAAAGAAATCTCAAAGCTATTTATAGAATAACTTAAGACTAAATCCTAACAACTTCATAAGACTCAAAAAAACATAAAACATGCATAAAACAAGCTAAATTCAAACAACATGACTCACATATGACTCACAAGATAAGAATGCCACATCATCACTGCATCTTGGCCTTATCTTGCTAGCAAACTCTAACAAACCTTAACTAATCAATAAAATATCCTAACAACCTAACTAAATAACTAATTAACAAGATAATCATCAGAATTATAGCTAAAAATCATGGAATTTGCTCGCTGCCCAAGATCCATCAAAATCGTCACAAAGCTTGCCATATGTTGCTTCGCTATTTTGCACCAATTTTTAAGAAATTCAAGAAACTTCAAGAAATGATTCAAGATTCAATCTTATAATCAAGAAACCATTCTCAATGCATTTTAGGATAATTATGATGACCAAAACTCAACAAGAAATGAAAGCACCTATGCCAAAAATGAGAAACACCCTAGTAACTGCAATGGGAAAAAGCTCATAGGCAAAAACACTATACTAAATACTATTATTATACTCCCATCTCTTGCATGTGACCATACACACATAAATGCTTGCCTTGGATGCACCTAATTGCCTTGTGTCACCAAAGGCTACCAATTCACCTAAGGTTGCATTGTTCTTGTTAGCATCCTTCAGACCTTCGAAATTGATTACTTTGCTTGTGTTTACATAGTTGGACTGATTCGTATCATCATCCTCTTCTTCAAAAGAGTTTGTCCTCAAACCTCGAACTTGGTTATCAGGAACATAGGGAGCCATATCACCAATGTTAAAAGTGGCATGAACCCCATATTCACCAGGCAATTCCAATTGATATGTGTTTTCCCCTACTTTCTTCACGATTCTGAATGCTCCATCACACCTTGGCATGAGCTTGTTTTTCCTCTAATTAGGAAATCTCTCTTTGCGCAAATGCAGCCATACCAAGTCACCTTTCTTGTAAACATGCTGAGTCTTGTTCCCGTTAGCACTTTCATTGTAGGTATCATTCACTTTCTCAATCCTGGCTCTAACCTCTGCATGTAATTTCTTCATATACTCAACTTTAAACTTTGTATCAGTGTTCGCCAGCTCACCTTTAGGAATACTTATGATGCCAATTGGTAGCTTTGGGTTTAGACCATATACCACTTCAATGGGTGAAGTTTTGTAGCATATGTTGGTGATCTATTGTAAGCAAATTCTACATGAGCTAACTTCAAATCCCAATCCTTCTGTATCTTACTCACCAAACCCCTTAAAAGAACACCCAAAGTACAATTAGTAACTTTTGTCTAGCCATCAGTCTGTGGATCATAAGATGTACTGAATAGCAATTTCGTTCGTATTAAGCTCCACAGTGATTTCTAGAAAGTAACTCATGAACTTAGTATCCCTGTCATTGACTATGGTATTCGGCACTCCATATAGCTTCATTATATTCTAAAAGTAAAGATCAGCTACATTCATGGCATCATCTGTCTTATGGCAAGGAACAAAATGCGCCATTTGTGAAAATATATCAACCACCACTGTGATAGAGTCTTTCCCTCTTGCTGTTCTAGGCAACCCAACTATGAAATCCATAGAAACATCCTCCCAAGGGAATTCTGGAACAGGCAATGGAGAGTACAAATCTTGATGAAAAGATGCTTTTGCTTTTTGACAAGTAGCACACTAAGAAATAATAGCTTCAACATATGCAATCATCTTAGGCTAGTAAAAATGCTCCTGCAACATAGTCAATGTTTTGGTAATCCCAAAGTGTCCTGCCAATCCTCCTCCATGAGCTTCTCTCACTAGCAATTCTCTGATTGAGCACTTAGGTATACATAAAAGATCTCCCTTGAATATATTGTAAACCATCATGTAGCACATAAGAACCCAAAACCCCCTTCGTCATTTGTGCCAAAATAGGTCCAAAAATTTTGTCCTTTTCATAATACTCAATGATAAGATCTAATCCAAGCAACTTAAAATTCAAGACACCTATTAGAGCATACCTCCTTGACAAAGAATCTGCCACAACATTCGACGTGCTAGTTTCGCACGAACAATTGCATAGAATTCCTTATCATAAATAGAATAGTTCAGTTTCAGCCCATTCAACTTTTCACTAAAATAAGCAATTGGCCTCTTATCCTGAACCAAAACTCCTCCAATTCCTACACCACTTGCTTCAGTCTCCACCTCAGAAGGCATAGAAAAGTCTGGCAATACTAGAATTGGTGTGTTGGACAGCAATTCTTGATAAGATCGAATGCTTCTTGCGCCCTTGGGGTCCATTCAAAAATTCCCTTGTCTTTCTTTATACATTCAGTTATAGGAGCAACTACAAATGAAAAATTCTTCACAAATCTCCCATAGAAAGACGCCAACCCATGGAAAGCACGCACATCTGTAACACTTTTGGGTACAGGCCATGATTTAAAAGCTTCAACCTTAGATGGATCAATAGAAACCCCATCTTTTGAAACTATGTATCCCAAAAACGTTACACTAGGCACCAGAAAGTAACACTTCTCCAGTTTGGCATACAATTTCTGCTTCCTTAATGTATTAAACACACTTCTCAAGTGGTTTAGATGACCTTTTACACAAGTGTTGTAAACCAAAATGTCATCTAAATAAACCACTACGAACTTTCCTATGAAGGGCTTCAGTACTTCATTCATCAATCTCATGAAAGTGCTAGGTGCATTGGTCAATCCAAAAGGCATGAGTAACCATTCATATAGACCCAATTTCATCTTGAAACCAGTCTTTCACTCGTCACCTTCTTTCATTCTGATTTGGTGATAGGCACTTCGCAGGTTAATCTTCAAAAATAAACGAGATCCATACAATTCATTGATGTGGATTTTAAGTGGTACTCTCAAATAACACCTAAAACTCACGTGTTGTCAATTAAATTTTCCACTTCCGGATTAATTTAATTAAAGACTAATTAATCAATACACTCCTGTAATTAATGAACTAGGGTCTAAATTTGTTTATCACTCTTAACTCGCAAATTTATGAAGAAAATCGGACAAAGTTTAATCGCTAAAACTTGCGCAATTTTCAGAAATTCTTGTATTGAAAATTCAATGTGTAAAACTTATGTGTTTTACAAGGAATTATCAAGCTATTTATATAACAACCTAAGACTAAGTCCTAACAATTGTCTAAGACTCTTAGTGATGTGAATTTTGTTATAGACAAACGCCACTCACACAAAGAAACTTAGATTTCAAATTTGATAAAGCTACGCACCACAAATCTGAACTTCTAAGGCGAATAATTAGTAGAATTTGATTAAAGCAAAGCACCCTCAAATCCTAAGAACTATCCTCACGTGAGATAAAGCAAAAGCACCACTCACTCAATCGAATTTCTCACAAGAAACTCTAAAATTTTGTTTTCTTCGTGAAACAATAAAAACCGGAAACACTTTGTGTTTAATTACTCAAATCTGAATTTTATTGATGTATTTTACATCCTATTTATAGGCTAAACATATCACATAATATTTCAGAATTCTAAACATATCCTAACTACCTTAGATATATGGTAAAACAAACTAAGATTAGGATAACAAGAAAATCTTATCAAAACCGGATACAATATTTGCACCATATATTTTGTAATCTGATTTCTAGTCTAAATCTTAGATATTTTGCAAATTAAATCTAGTGACCATATTTCCGAATAACAACCCAAGGTTGACCAAGTCAAACAACTTGAAAAACCGTGTTGACAACGTTGCCCAATCTTCCAAAAATCTGTCCAAAATCCCGCCATATAACTTGCTTTGTTTCTCGTTGATTTTTGTTGGACTTGCGATTTCAAGAACTTCAAGAAACTCTTCAAGATTCAATCTTTATTTCAAGAAACCTCCATTTTTGTGTTTCTCATGCTTGATTCCATCAACCTTGACTCATAAACTAATCAAGAAAATAACAAAACACCATATGGTAAAACCCTATCAAATGACGTGGGAAGAAAACCCATATAGCTCAACACTTCTAAACTACTAACTATACTTGCTTTACATTTACGTGAATAAGCTTGTGCATGTCACCATGCACACGTAGAAATCCACCCTAGCCAACCCAAGAAGCCTTGTGTCTCCATAAGCCACTAACTCCCCCAAGGTTGCTTCTTGTTTTCCACCTTCAATCAAACCCAAACCCTCGAAGTTTTGCTCATTGATATGCGTATCATCCTCCTCTTCTTCAAAAGAGTTTGTCCTCAAACCTCGAAGTTGGTCATCAGGAACATAAGGAGCTAAATCACCAATGTTGAAAGTAGCATGGACTCCATATTCTCCTGGTAATTCCAATTTATAAGCATTATCCCCCACTTTACTTATGATCTTGAACGGTCCATCACAACGAGGCATAAGTTTATTCTTCCTTTGATTTGGAAATCTTTCCTTCCTCAAGTGTAACCAAACCAAATCCCCTTCTTTGTAGACATGTTGTGATTTATGTTTGTTTGCTCGTGCCTTGTAAATATCATTAACCTTCTCAATTCGAGCCCTTACTTCTGCATGAAGTTTTTGCATATACTCAACCTTAGTCTTGGCATCTTTGTGTACCAACTCCCCTTTAGGAATACTTACAAAATCAATTGGTAACTTAGGATTAACTCCATAGACAATCTCGAAAGGTGAGTGCTTAGTAGCATAAGTAGGTGACCTATTATAAGCAAATTCAGCATGAGCAAGCTTCAAATCCCAATCTTTTTGTGTCTTACTAACCAAACCACGCAACAAAACCCCTAGTGTTCGATTAGTGACTTCTGTTTGCCCATCTGTTTGAGGATGATAAGATGTGCTAAACAAAAGTTTCGTGCCTATTAACCTCCAAAGTGACTTCCAAAAGTAACTCATGAATTTTGTGTCTCTATCACTTACAATAGTCTTTGGAACCCCATGCAACCTTATGATGTCTTTAAAATATAAATCAGCCACATTCATAGCATCATCTGTCTTGTGACATGGTGTAAAATGAGCCATCTTTGAAAATCTATCAACCACTACCATAATTGCATCTTTTCCCCTTGCTGTCCTTGGTAACCCTACAATGAAATCCATAGAAACATCCTCCCAAGGTCCCTCTGGCACTGGCAATGGAGTATAAAAACCTTGATGAAAGGCTGCCTTTGCCTTTTGACAAGTAGCACATTGAGCAATTATGGCCTCAACATCAACAATCATCTTTGGCCAATAAAAATGTTCTTGCAACATGGTTAGTGTCTTTGTAATGCCAAAATGTCCAGCAATACCTCCTCCATGAGCCTCCCTTACTAGCAACTCACGTATAGAACACTTAGGTATGCACAATAGATTACCTTTAAACAAAAACCCATCATGTAGCACATAGGAACTCATAGACCCCTTTGAAAGTTGCGCCATTATTGGTCCAAAATCACCATCTTGCTCGTAAAATTGTGTTATCAACTCTAACCCAAGCAACTTAAAGTTCAAAACACCAAGCAAAGTATACCTTCTTGACAAAGCATCAGCAACAACATTAGACTTCCCCGTTTTGTACTTTGAAGAGAAGTGAAAAGATTGCAAAAATTCAACCCATTTAGCATGTCTTGGATTCAATTTTTGTTGACCATTAATGTGCTTCAAAGCTTCATGATCAGAATG
This sequence comes from Suaeda aralocaspica, assembly GCA_016808085.1. Taxonomy (NCBI): domain Eukaryota; kingdom Viridiplantae; phylum Streptophyta; class Magnoliopsida; order Caryophyllales; family Amaranthaceae; genus Suaeda; species Suaeda aralocaspica. The sequence goes on from PYUH01000190.1 coordinate 74,055, forward strand.
TAATATGAAGTGATTAGGCCTTAAATAATGACTCCAATGATCCAAAGCTCTAATAATGGCATAGAACTCCTTGTCATATGTAGAATAGTTCAGTTTAGCACCATTCAACTTCTCACTAAAGTAAGCAATTGGCCTCTTCCCTTGGACTAGAACAGCACCAATTCCAACCCCACTTGCATCCGTCTCTACTTCAAATGGTTTAGAGAAATCTGGTAAGGCTAGTATAGGTGTGTTACAAAGCAACTTCTTAATCAATTCAAAAGCTTCTTGTGCCCCCTTAGTCCACTCAAACTTAGGCTTATCCTTCTTAATGCATTCGGTTATAGGAGCAACAACAGATGAAAAATTCTTCACAAACCTCCTATAGAACGAGGCTAACCCATGAAAAGCACGTACTTCAGTCACGTTTTTTGGTGTTGGCCATGATTTTATAGCTTCCACTTTAGATGGATCAACAGAAACCCCATCCTTGGACACAATATACCCCAAAAACGTCACACTTGGTACCATGAAATAACACTTTTCAAGCTTAGCATAGAGCTTTTGTTCTCGTAAGGTCCCAAACACACTCCTTAGATGGCTTAGATGATCATTAACACTCTTGCTATACACCAAAATATCATCTAAATATACCACTACAAACTTACCAATGTATGGCTTTAAGACCTCATTCATCAACCTCATAAACGTACTAGGTGCATTAGTTAACCCAAAAGGCATGACTAACCATTCATAAAGCCCTAGCTTTGTTTTAAAACCTGTTTTCCATTCATCACCTTCCTTCATTCGAATCTGATGATATCCACTTCTTAAATCAATCTTTGAAAATAATTGAGAACCATGTAATTCATCTAGCAAATCATCCAATCTAGGTATAGGAAACCTATACTTGACGGTTATATTGTTAACTGCCCTTGAATCAATACACATTCTCCACGTCCCATCCTTCTTAGGTACTATTAATGTAGGCACAGCACATGGACTCATGCTCTCTCTCACGTATCCCCTCTCCATTAATTCCTCAATCTGCCTTTGTATCTCCTTTGTCTCCTCTGGATTACATCTATATGCAGGCTTGTTAGGAATTTGAGACCCAGGAATAAGATCAATTTGATGTTCAATCCCTCTTATTGGTGGTAATCCTGGTGGCAACTCATTAGGAAACACATCTGAAAACTCATTCAACATAGGATGCAAAACCCTAGGAATCTCTGGGGCTTCGTCTTGTACCTCTTTGGCTAACAACATGTAAGACATAGAACTTGTTTTCAACTCCCTTTCTAACTCCTTTCCACCCACCAACAAAACACCTTTAGAATTACCCATGCTTGTCTTAGGTTTAGAAATCATCAAGGGTTTTAATGCATATGATTTTTCATTAGGTTTCTTACGCACAATATAAACATTTGTTCTCCCATTAAACTTCACAAAACGATCATATTGCCAAGGTCTACCCAATAATATGTGACAAGCATCCATAGGACAAACATCACAAAGTACTTGATCCTCAAATTTACCAATTTTAAACGCAATCAAGGCTTGTTTGTTTACCTTAACATCACTTGTGTTGCTAAGCCAATGTAGCTTGTATGGTTGAGGATGTATCTTTGTAGGAATTGCGAGCTTTTCCACCAACAACGTAGATACTACATTTGTGCAACTTCCAGTATCTATGATTACATCACAAAGCTTGCCTTGAACATTACACCTTGTGAGAAAAATTTTATCCCTTTGACTCTCCAAAGGTTGCGCACCTTGAGTTTGTAATACCCTACGTAACACTAAGGATTGGCCTTGTGTTTCTGGTTGGACTTCCTCTGTGTCTTCCTCCATATTTTCATCATTGCCATACTCTTCCTCTCCCTCATCCCCATACATCTCCTCCTCTTCTTCAAGGCTTTCCCCATCTACCCAATTTCGAGTTGTTGTGACCCTAGCATGAGGACAATCTCTTTGAATGTGACCTTGCCCTTTACACTTGAAACAAACAATGCGTGAATCACTACTTTGGGGCTTTGAAGATGAACTCTTATCCTTGATGAAAGGGGGTTTAGTAACCTTATCAAAGTTTGGTTTTTGAGGAAAAGTATCACGCTTTTCTTTAGAATCATAGGTTTTGAAGTATGTCTTTGTTTTGCGTGCAACTTGTTTCTCAACCCTTGCTGCCACTCTACAAACTTCATCAAAGGTCCAATAAGGTTGTAATTCGACCTTCTCCCTTATATTTTCATCTAGACCAGCCACAAAACGAGCCACTTTGTGGTCCTCCTTCTCTTCTAAATCACAAATCATGATCAATTTTTCAAACTCCACAATGTATTCATCAACCGTTTTTCTATCTTGTTTTAATGTATGCATCTTGATGAAATTGTTTTGTTCGAAATCTTGAGGAACAAAACGTTTCCTCATCTCCCTTTTTAATTTAGACCATGAAGATATTTTTGATCTACCTTCTTTCCTTCTCTTTCTTTGTAAACCCTCAAGCCATAAACTTGCATAGGAAGTGAGTTTTAATTCCGCCAATTTATAAGACTTATGATCATCATATTCTTTGTAACGAAAAATCCTCTCAACCCTACGAATCCAATCTAGAAATTTTTCAGGATCCATACCTCCATTAAACTCAGGAATTTCGAGTTTAAGATTTCGATCATCATCCCTCATCTTTCCCTTATGTTTGTGCCTTGATCTTGGTTCCTCATCGTCACTAGAACTTGATGAGTATCCCTTTTTTGGTTTACGTACACTCCTCACACTTTCTTGCTCACTTTCACTTGATGATGAGCCCTCCTCTTGTTTAGATTTGGTAGGAGTTTTCTTGGTAGAAGCCATAATGGTTAGGACTTCATCTAAACGAGCCTTTAACTCGTCAATCTCTCCTTGCATACGTAGCTCTTTTGCTTGAGCCAAGCTCAAACCCTTCGTGAATCCTTGTGGATTTTCGTCTCCACCTTCTTGAGCCATGATAATTGATATTGAACACTTGAGATTGAACGAATCTCTCAACGAGAGCACCAAAAGTTGATGTGAATTTTGTTATAGACAAACGCCACTCACACAAAGAAACTTAGACTTCAAATTTGATAAAGCCACGCACCACAAATCTGAACTTCTAAGGCGAATAATTGGTAGAATTTGATTAAAGCAAAGCACCCTCAAATCCTAAGAACTATCCTCACGTGAGATAAAGCAAAAGCACCACTCACTCAATCGAATTTCTCACAAGAAACTCTCAAAAATTGTTTACTTCGTGAAACAAAAGAAAACCGGAAACACTTTGTGTTTAATCTCTCTAATCTGAATTTTATTGATGTATTTTACATCCTATTTATAGGCTAAACATATCACATAATATTTCAGAAATCTAAACATATCCTAACTACTTTAGATATATGGTATAACAAACTAAGATTAGGATAACAAGAAAATCCTAACAAAACCGGATACATATTTTTGCACCATATATTTTGTAATCTGATTTCTAGTCTAAATCTTAGATATTTTGCAAATCAAATCTAGCCACCATATATCCGAATAACAACCCTAGGTTGACCAAGTCAAACAACACAAAATTCCGCGTTGACAACGTTGCCCACAACTTCAAAAATCTTTCAAAAATCCCGCCATATGCATTGCGTTGATTCTCGTTGATTTTTGTTGGACTTCCGATTTCAAGAACTTCAAGAAACTCTTCAAGATTCAATCTTTATTTCAAGAAACCTCCATTTTTGTGTTTCTCATGCTTGATTCCATCAACCTTGACTCATAAACTAATCAAGAAAATAACAAAACACCATATGGTAAAACCCTATCAAATGACGTGGGAAGAAAACCCATATAGCTCAACACTTCTAAACTACTAACTATACTTTCTTTATATTTACGTGAATAAGTTTGTGCATGTCACCATGCACACGTAGAAATCCACCCTAGCCAACCCAAGAAGCCTTGTGTCTCCATAAGCCACTAACTCCCCCAAGGTTGCTTCTTGTTTTCCACCTTCAATCAATCCCAAACCCTCGAAGTTTTGCTCATTGATATGCGTATCACTTAGACTCCTAATTCACGTCTAAAACAAGCTGAAATTCAGCATACAAGACTCAAAGATGACTCACAAGATAAGAATTGGTAGAAGTGTGAATAGCAATAAATTTAAACTTGGTCTACAATGATGGAGGATCACGTTCTTGAAATTTTCTTGATTAAAAGATTCAATCTCGGATGTTTCTTGGAGCTTCTAAAGATTAAATTTCAGTTTTGGAGCAGTGCAGTATGTCTGACTTTGAAGATTTTTCATTCACATTTGGCTTTGAGTTAGAAGGCGTGTGAATATGCGTTGGAAAGCTTATTGAATCTAATTTCACGGAAAAATATTTCCCAAATTCAGAAAACTAAGAAAGATAATGAATTTTGTTATAAACAAACGCAACTCACACAAGATAAACTAGAACACAAATTTGATAAAGCGACGCACCACAAATTCGAAGTTCTAGGTTGAATAATTCTTAGAATTTGATTAAAGCAAAGCACCCTCAAATCCTAAAAACTATCCTCACGTGAGATAAAGCACAATAGCACCACTCACTCGTCGAATTTCTCACAAAGAAATCCTCGCAAAATTGTTTTTGACGCAAAACAATGTAACGAAAAACAATGTGTTTTTTTAATCAATCAAAATCTGTCTTTCTTGAGGTGTTTTACATGATATTTATAGCTAAACGTGTTGTCTAGCATGTGAATATCCTAAAAACCTCCTAACTACCCTAGGATTAAGGAACAAGCAAACTAAAATTAGGAAAACAAAAACCTACGCAAATCCGGCAAACAAGCTTGTGCACCAAGGCTTGTAGTCCAAATTTTTGTCCTAAATCCTAACTATTTTAGGAAACAAATCTAAGGACAATATTAACAACAAACTAACTAAGGTTGACCAAGTCAAAAAACATGGAAAACAAGGAAAAACAACGTTGCCCAAAACTCCCCAAAAATCCCGTAATAAAACCCGCCATAGAGCATGCTTGTTTTCCTTGATTTTTTTGATGGACTTCCATTTTCAAGAACTTCAAGAAACCTTTCGAGCTTTGATCTATTTTTCAAGAAACCTCCATTTTCGTGTTCCCCATGCTTGATTCCATCAACCATGATCCATAGACTTACTAAGAAAATCACAAAACACCATATGGGAAAACCCTATTAAGTGAAATGGGAAGAAAACCCATATAGCTCAACATTTCTAAACTACTAGCTATCCTTGCTTGATTTTTACGTGAGTAAGCTTGTGCATACCACCATGCACACGTAAAAANACCATGCATACGTAAAAACTTGCCTTAGACAACCCCAAGAGTCTCGTGTCTCCATAAGCCACTAGTTCTCCCATGGTTGCATCTTGCTTTGCACCTTCTATCAAACCGTCGAAGTTTTATTCGTTGGCATTCCTATCATCCTCCTCTTCTTCAGAAGAGTTTGTCATCAAACCTCGAAGTTGTTCATCAGGAACATAAGGAGCTAAATCACCAATGTTGAAAGTAGCATGAACGCCATATTCACCGGGCAAATCCAGTTTGTATGTAATGTCACCCACCTTAGTCACGATCTTGAACGGTCCATCACAACGAGGCATAAGCTTGTTTTTGCGTTGATTTGGGAACCTTTCCTTTCTCAAATGCAACCAAACTAAATCCCCTTCCTTGTAGACATGTTGTGACTTGTGTTTGTNTCGTATCAGTTGTGATTTGTGTTTGTTCGCTCTTGCCTTGTAAAGATCATTTACCTTTTCGATCCTGGCCCTTACCTCTACGTGAAGCTTCTGTATGTAATCAACCTTCGTCTTTGCATCCTTATGTACCAACTCCCCTTTAGGAATACTTACAAAATCAATTGGCAGTTTAGNGCAGTTTAGGGTTGATTCCATAGACAATTTCGAAAGGTGAATGTTTAGTAGCATAAGTGGGCGATCTATTGTAAGCAAAATCAGCATGAGCAAGCTTCAAATCCCAATCTTTCTATGTCTTGCTAACCAAACCACGCCAAAGAACCCCTAGAGTATGATTTGTCACCTCTGTTTGGCCATCTGTTTGAGGATGTTAAGATGTGCTAAACAAGAGTTTCGTACCTATCAATCTCCAAAGTGACTTCCAAAAGTAACTCATGAACTTTGTGTCTCTGTCACTGACAATGGTCTTTGGAACTCCATGTAACCTGATTATATCTCGAAAGTAAAAGTTAGCTACATTCATAGCATCGTCGGTTTTGTGACATGGCGTGAAGTGAGCCATTTTTTAAAATCGATCAACCACTACCATAATTGCATCCTTGCCTCTTGCTGACCTTGGTAACCCTACAATGAAATCCATAGAAACGTCCTCCCAAGGTCCCTCTAGCACTGGCAATGGAGTGCAGTAGCCTTGATGGAAGGCTGCCTTTGCCTTTTGGCAAGTAGCATATTGAGCTATGATAAACTCAACATCAACGATCATCTTTGGCCAGTAAAAATGCTCTTGCAACATGGTTAATGTCTTTGTGATTCCAAAGTGTCCAGCAATGCCTCCTCCATGAGCCTCTCGCACAAGCACCAAGATGGCCAAGGTACGTATAATTCAAGTTATCAAGTCCATGAAAGGGAGTTAATTTTGTCTAAGTCCTTGTTCGAGGTTACTGCTATGGAGTTTGATGTGCATGGTCCGAGTAAGTCCTCTAAAGGGTGCGCTTTGCTTAGTGTGACTAGTTATCTTGATGATAATGCAAATTAACGTGTGTTAATTCATTTAAAAGGACGGTTACAAAGACTTAATTCCAATCAGATTGGGGAGTTAAATCTTAGCTGTTTTTGAGGATTAATACATGGCTGTTTTGAGGCGTGTTTCAAGGAGAGTTTCAAGCTGCATTTTAAACTCTTTGGACGGTTTATCATTAGTGTTTCTTCTGATTTATTTGAAGAGTAAAGAAGCTTGAATTGGGAGTTAATTCTGGACGGTTACAAGGCATAAATCAAGGACTGTTTGAATGACAAATTTGGGCAGTTTTGAAGGTTAATTGTTGGACGTTTTTGGAGTTAAATTCTCCTTATTTTAAGCTCTCTTAATTAGGAAAATAATCAGTTTGTAATGGAGTTTAAGTGGGACGTTATAACCCAGTTAATCTTCCCTTTATTTTTGTTTTATTTTTAGCTTGTTATTTGGAATTTGTAAAAGCATTATTGATTCTAACTCAAGCTATATAAGGCTTGCAAATTATGAATGAAAACACATCAGAATATTGCCTAAACTTCTAAGTTTGTTTGTTAATTTTGACTTGTGTAAGTTAAAGTTTTTGCCCAAGTTTGAGAGTGATGTGAATTTTGTTATAAACAAACGCCACTCACACAAGGTAAACTTAGAGCACAAATTTGATAAAACGACGCACCACAAATTTGAAGTTCTAAGGCGAATAATTATTAGAATTTGATTAAAGCCAAGCACCCTCAAATCCTAAAAACTCTCCTCACGTGAGATAAAGCTTAATAGCACCACTCACTCGTCGAATTCCTCACAAGAAATCCTCACAAATTTTGTTTTCTTTCGTGAAACAAATAAGACGGAAACAATATGTTTTCAATCAATCTAATCTGATTTTATTGATGTATTTAACATCCTATTTATAGCTAAACATGTCACACAATATGTGAATATCCTAAACAAATCCTAACTACCCTAGATTTATGGTATAACAAACTAATATTAGGATAACAACAAAATCTCTACGAAACCGGATACAATCTTGCACATCAAACTTATAATCTGATTTTCTAGCCTAAATCTTAGATATTTTGAGAAACAAATCTAAGGACAATATTTTCAACCAACTAACTAAAGTTGACCAAGTCAAACAACACGGAAAACACGCTTAACAACGTTGCCCAAATCCTTCGAAATCTTTCAAAAATCCCGCCATATAACTCGCCTACGTTTTCCTTTGATTTTGATGGACTTCCATTTTCAAGAACTTCAAGAACCTTTTGAGCTTCAATCTTTATTTCAAGAAACCTCCAATTTTGTGTTTCCCATGTTGATTCCATCAACCATGACTCATAAACTAAATAAGAAAATCACAAAACACCATATGGTAAAACCCTATCAAATGAAGTGGGAAAAAACCCATATAGCTCAACATTCCTAAACTACTAATTATTCTTGCTTGATTTTTACGTGAGGAAACTTGTGCATGTCACCATGCACACGTAAAAATTCACCCTAGCCAACCCTAAGAGTCTTGTGTCTCCATAAGCCACTAGCTCTCCCATGGTTGCATCTTGTTTTGCACCTTCTATCAAACCCTCGAAGTTTTGCTCATTGATATTCGTATCAGAGAGTGACTCAAATTTGAAGGAGTGTAGTTTTAGTGAGAGTTCCTAAAACTAAACTTGTAGTCATCGTCTAGGTTGAGAGTTCCCTAAACACTACTACGCCCAAACAAGTGAGTGAGAGTTCCTCCTTGTTATATCCCCAAGTTAAGGGTGAGAGTTCCCCTAAACTTTCTTGATTCAATCAGATTAACCTTCACAAAAGAGCCTAAGCACAATCCAACGTTTTCCAATACATTGAGAACAAAGTTTTCCAACCCAGTTTTCACATCATTTGGCGCGTCAGGTAGGGGGGAGTTTTCTAAAAATTCATCCAAAGGGGACGAGTACCTACATACTGATGTGAATTTTGTTATAAACAAACGCCACTCACACAAAGAAACTTAGACTTCAAATTTGATAAAGCCCACGCACCCAAATCTAATTTAAGGCGAATATGGTAGAATTTGATAGCAAAGCCCCCTCAATCCTTAAGACTATCTACGTGAGAAAAGCAAAAGCACCCTCACTCCATCGAATTCTCAACAAGAAACTCTCAAAAATGTTACTTCGGAACAAAGAACCGGGGGAAATTATTTGTTTTCCAATCCGACCTAAATCGTCAGTTTGTATTGATTGGATTGTTAAGCTAACATTTATCGAACATCACACTATTTCACGAAATCTAACACATATCCTAACTCCTTAGTATATGGTATAACAAACTAAGATAGGAGTAACAAGAAATCTTAACAAACGGCTACATTCTTTGCACCAATATTGTTGATCTGAATTCGTAGTCCTAAATCTTAGATATTTTTGGAATCAA